>OY723390.1:26023251-26085751 GCA_963210295.1 Ophion ellenae | reverse complement strand
ATCTATTTAGTATGAATGTCAAGCTGTTCGAATTTTTTTTTCGATGTACAAAATCGCTGACTACTCGAAACTTCTCGAAACAGCTTTTTTCCAATTGGCGTGACAAATAACTTCATCAATTTTCACTCGATTTACTTCAAATTTGAACGTTATGTTCCTCATTGCATTTCGCAGAGAAGTACATACGGAATTTCTAACGAATCGAAAATTTTTCATTTCATGAGCAGTTTTATACGAAATTTTTTACTGAAAATTCATTCAAATACCTATAACTTTTAAGTAAAACAATATTTTTTAAATTCCGTACATACTTCTCTAGGTATTCTAATGTAAATTGACGAGCATTTTTGTTTTTTTATTCTAGGTAAAAAATTGCGAATGCTAAATGTCACGCGACGGAGCGTAAAAAAAAGATAACAAAAGGAAATATTGGTAGTCGGCCATTTTGTACATCGAAACGAAAAAAAATTATTTTTTCTAACAGCTTGATATTCATACTAAATAGATGTGTAATTAATGTTATGAGTAAATCATTTTTTCATACGAAAAAAAATTGTTAAATTCGCACATTATTTTATACCCGTTACTGTGGCCTAACCCCTTAAGAAAAGATCTATTCACCTTCTTCGAGGCTCAGGGTATGTTTTATTACGACTTTTTGATGTTACATGGTATTTCCTTTTTTTTAAATCAATATTTAAAAATAGCGGAGGTACGGCACGGTCTTTTAAATGGGTGGCGGCGGATGATGTCAAACGGCGTGACAACCTTGGGCATAACGTAAAATTGGATCCCTCCGGTATAGGGATCCCTCACAATATGAGTATCACAAAAAAGCACAACAAAATATTTCACCATCTATGCGAGAACGTGAAAATTTTGCACGTGGGATACTGCGTTATAATAGTGGCAAAAAAATGTTGGTAAGTGTTTTGTACAGACGCAAATGGAGAGGATACCGTTCATTCATTATGTATAAAAAATTAATAACCTGTCAAACATTTTCGTGCACAAGACAACATGCGGATTTAAATGTTTACATTTTTTAGCTCTACTGGAAATGGGCCACAATGGGTACAATCATGTGCAAATTTAACAATTTTTTTCGCAAGAAGAAGTGATTCACCCACAAAATTAACTACACATCTATTTAGTATGAATATCAAGCTGTTAGATAATATATATATATCTTTTTTTTCGATGTACAAAATGGCCGACTACTAATATTTTCTTTTGTTATCTTTTGTTTTAGGCGCTCCGCGGCGTGACATTCAGCATCCACAATTTTTTACCTACAACAAAAAACAAAAAATCTCGTCAATCTACATTGGAATACCTAGAGAAGTACGTATGAAATTTGAAAAATATTGTTTCATTCAAAAGTTGTAGGTATTTGAACTTAAGAAATGAATTTTTCAGCGAAAAATTTCCTTATAACTGCTCATAAACTGTTCATAAAATAAAAAGTTTTCGATTAATCAGAAATTCCATACGTACTTCTCTGCGAAATGCATTTAGGAACATGACTTTTTAATTTGAGGTAAATCGAGTGAAACTTGTTGAAGTTATTTGTCACGCCAATTGGAAAAAAGCTGTTTCGAGAAGTTTCGAGTAGTCAGCCATTTTGTACATCGAAAAAAAAAATATAAATTTTTCTAACAGCTTGATATACATATTAGATAGATGTGTAATTAATTTTATGAGTAAATCTCTTTTTCATACGAAAAAAATTGTCCTCTAGTCTCCATACTCCACAGTCTGAAGGATTCACGGCCGTCAGGTGTCGTATCCAAATATACACCCGTCATCTACTCTTTTATTCGCCATTTTTTTCTTCACCCACAAGTGGAGGTTTTGTCTTATTTATTTTTAATACCTAAGTGGCTGTATGTCCATATTTTGAACTGAATAGCCTGAACATATTCAGACACGTGCATACGATTCGCTACAGATATTGGCTCCGTGCAGAGTATAGGGTGCAGCTAATGAAATCGAATTCAGCGCCTGCAGTGGAACAAAATTGCTGTAAACTCGGCCATTTATCTGTCAAATATATATGAGCGTCGTGAGAGATTTTTGCAATCAACTTAAAAATATTCTTTTAATAAAAGTGGGTCACCGTTGTTGCTGTGTAATAAATGACAAGAATACAGGAAGGAATAGTAAATACAAAGTTTATCGATTCTCTACGGCAAAGTAGAAGTTAGAACAACGCAACAAATGGATAGCTACAGTTTTACCTTTAAGGGGTCTTCCCACTAGACGCTAAAAAAGCTATTTTGATGAATTTTGTTGATAGGCTTATATTATAGATCTTAAGGGGTTACCCCCACTTGCGATTTTGAAAAAACCGATTTTTTTTATTGCATTTTTTTGAAGTATAAGTATCTGAGAATATGCCCTGAAAATTTCAAGTCGATCCGAACAAAATTGACTGAGATATGAGCGTTGGAAGAGAAGAATCCGCGTTGAAAGAGCGTTGAAAGAGAAACTTTAAACGCGTTTTTCTCAAAATGGCATTTCTGAAGTCGGTGACCAAGATTACTCGAACACTAATGAACCGATCTTCTTGAAATTTTGCAGGCTTATTTAATACATAAAAATGTAGTCTTTAATCGTTCGATTTTTTCGTTAAAATCGAACCATTAACTTTGACTGTCCGCCATTTTGTGAAAAAAGAATATTTTTAAAAATCCTTCGATTAAAGACTAGTTTATACTTATATTTGACTAAATCCATCCGCATTTTTTTTTCAGATGATCCACTTCGCCGCAATGTTGGTCACCGCAAACCGTGTATATAAAAACATTATTTCATTGACGGCCATTTGCCACTAAACAATGTAATATTTTTCAATAAAAAAATTACTGTAAGTTCTTCAATATGTGTTCTTTAAGATGGTATATTGATCGATTAAAAAAGTTTTGTAGTTTTATTTAAAAAAAATTCATGAAAAAGGCCTTTTTTTTGCGCTACAAGTGGGGGTAACGCCTTAATAGTAGTAGTATCGAGTTTTATTTGCACAACTTTTTCGCAAAGCTTTTTACAAAACATGACAATTTAACATACATACTTTTCACTAAATATCTACTCCCTACATTCCGACATTTTGATTATTTTTCCATTCTCCCTTTCTTCATTTATTCGTCCACTTCGTCGATCTCTCCTCCCCCATGTTCCTTACTCACCTTTCTACATATTTCCTCTATTTCCCTAAAATATTTATGATTTCCCTTATTAAATTAAATTAAAATTCCTTCTACTGCCAAATCATCCATACCTTCCATCTACTCCTTTTATAGATCTTGATATGATATTTGTTACACTTAATAAATACACTTTCGAAATACATTTTTTTTAAAATTATTTATTTACGCCACTATTTATAGACGAAAATGGTAGTTAAAAAAATGTCTTAAAAAAGTTGTAGGTCTGCGATGTTGATGATATCTCGGAGATGGATCATCCGAAACAAAAAAATCAAACGGCTTTAGATTCAGTATATTAATGGCTATAGCGCATATCATACGATTTTTTATATATGCAAAAATAACAAAATAGCAGACATTTTTCGAAAAAACAAAAAAAAACGTGTTTTTTTCACCGCTTTTGGCAAAAAAAGTAGTTAATGTCAAAATTTAAAAAATCTTTGATATGCGCTATAGCTATAGTTGTAAAGAATATGTGGTTAAAATGTCATAAGGATTGGTTCAGTAGTTTCGAAGATTTTATCAATAAGCCGTCGAACAACGTTGTTTCGAGAAAAACGTGCTTAATTTTTGTTTGGGTTACATAAATACATTGAAATTTTTTAAAATGTATTTCTAAAGTTTATTTAGTAAGTATAACCTATAAAAACCTATATAACCTATAAAAATATAAACCTATAAAAAATTCATGAAAATATCCTTTTTTAGCGTCTAAAGTGAGCAGACCCCTTAAAGAAGTTTTGTTCAGCGTCAAAGAAATAGAGGCATGCCTTTATGACACAAGCTTGAATTATTAAACTTGGGTCATGTTTTGTCCTTAACGTTTCTACGTCCCTGGCGTGTTCAGCTGATACCAACAATTTTCCCTTAGATTGAGTTTGAGGTTAGAAAGTAATATTGTGAGTTATACTCTCGAAGCCGGTCTTTAAAATTATGTTCATTCCGGTCTGAACACAAAATTTGATTTATTATATTATAAAATGTTGCAGCAACGATATATATTGGTTAAATTTTTAATAAAAGCAATTATATAGCCTCATTTTGCTCGTCTTATAAGAAAATTACAAGTAAAAAAAATATACATTTTAAGGAAACTCTACTTACTTTTTTCATTTTATTGAAATAGAACGCTTCATGCCGTTTTTGGCTTTTTCAAATTGATTGAATGCAAAAAATTAGATGCAACTGACGCGCGATATTCATTTTTATAATTTATCACAATATTAGAACCACAATCACAGAGCCTTTGACAGTGTCGATAAAAATGCGAACGCTACGCGGCACTAATGTTGCGCGCGGAGCCAATGCGTACAGAAAAAAAATCACTTGGATCAACGAAATTGTTCATTTACAGGTGGCCAACGAAATATTAAGGTGAAACACTAAAATATTTATTTGTCCCGAGCCTTCGTTAATTAGATATAGTAAATAATTCTTAAAATAACCTACCATTCCACTGCTTCAGTAAATAATTCGTCGGCATCCTCCAATTACGGATTTGCCAGGCCAAGTCGGTTTTTTTAGTGTGCAGAGATGAAATCTATCCTAGAATCACATAAATGAACAAGACATAAAATGCTAAATGATGTTACAATACTGATTGGACGAGCGATTATTACCCAATTAGATAACATCAATTGTTAGCACCGTTTGACTAAGTTTCCCATTGCTTTAAAAACGCTCGTTTCACGCACGCAATTTAATAACGTGGCTATTTAATTAGGCCCGCTACAGAAATGATAAAAATAACGTGCGAATGAAGTATCCTATCTCATTTACATTGCTAAATAATTGAAGGTTACCGCGAGCTTCGAATAAAGCGATTACTTTGAGTTTTTGTCGGACAAATGTTTCTCCGTGACTAATCCCCCTGTTGTCAAGGGAACATCACAATGTCAAATTTTCAAAAAATCGAGTTTTTGTTGCATTATCTAATAGTATAAACGGTTATAAACATGCTGTCCATATACTTACATAAACGCAGGTAGACAATTTATATAAAAATTCCGCACTCGAAACTTTAAACGCGTTTTTCTCGAAATGTCGTTTTTCAAAACGGTGTACACTCTTCTTCACGCCATTCTTTATCTTGCTATCGAAGCTTTTTTTTAATATTCATATTTTTTTAACGAAAAACTGTCGATAAAATAAGCTAAATTCGATACTTTTTTTCAAATCGCCGCGATTTTGGCAAATCTTATTTTTTGGAAAACCTAGACTGCAAGATAGCGTCTTTCATACTGATTAATAATCTTTTTACAAATTTTGGTTCAGATAATATTTACAGCCACAACCGTGTGCACCGTAAAGACGCCTTTTTTTCGAAAATATTTTCAACCGTTTAGAAATGTAAACAAATAAACGTTTAAAAATCTGTTTTCTGTTCTTCATGAATGTTTTGATTTGACATAAAAAAATCAGACTGATTAGCAAATTTCAACCATCGAGAAAAACTGGTGAAAATTAGCCATTTTTCGACCCGTTACACTCTGATGGTTCCTTAATTTCGCATTAAGGGGTCTTCGTACTTTAGACGCTAAAAGAAAAGGCTATTTACATGATTTTTTTTGATAGGTTTATATTATAGATATTGATATAAAAGTTGGTACACTTAATAAATACACTTTCGAAATACATTAAACATTTTTTAATGTATTTATGTAACCCAAACAAACTTTAAACGCGTTTTTCCCGAAACAACGTTTTTCGACGGCTTGGTGATCAAATCTTCGAAACTAACTGAACCGATCCTTATGGAATTTTAACCACATATTCTTTGAAACTATAGCGATAGGGCAGATCAAGGATTTTTTAAAAATTTTGTTATATTTTTTTTGCCAAAAACAGTGAAAAAACACGTTTTTTTTCGAAAAATGTCCGCCATTTTGTTATTTTTGCAAATATCAAAAATCGTATGATATGCGCTATAGCCATTAAGATACTGAATCCTGCAATTTTTTTAACTACCATTTTCGTCTATAAATAGTGAATGAAATAAATTTAAAATTTTTTTAATGAATTTCGAAAGTGTATTTATTAAGGGTAACAACTTTTATATGAATATCTATAATATAAACCTATCAAAAAAATGCATGGAAATAGCCTTTTTCAGCGTCTAAAGTGAGAAGGCTCAGGTCTTTGTCATCAAAGGTGTGTTTGTCATCGATTCTTGACGATTCGCTTTTACGTTTAGTAGGATTTCAATTCCCAAACGATTGTTTGACTTGCAAAAAAGAAGTGAAAATATCGGTTGATTTTGAAAATATTGAGGACATTTTTAACCATGCGTGTAACGGATGTATCATAAAAATATATTTGTATACTAATTGCACGGGACTGAGCACGTGGGGCAGAGTTTCGTTTTTTAATCTTTTCATCTGATTTAATGCGCAAACGGCGCCCCGCTTGCTTCCCGAACTCATCATTGGAATGACTATGAAATCTTATCTCCATTTAGATTCTTAAGCATGCCGTTTCCTTGTATTCCGATATTCGATGGTCGATTTTCTCTCGCAACTATTTCGTGAGGCTCGTCCAGAAGTTCGGGTTTCACCATCGAATTATATTCTCCCGTTTAAAAAAGCGTCCGTCACGTCCGATCGGCAAAACTTGAATGGCACGCCTCATCGGTAAACTCACTTCGGCCGAAACTTTGACAATTAGACGGGTGGCCGATGCGATCGTATCTTGGAAATCTATTCGGGGACTTTGTAGAAATTTTGTCGCCACCACATGAGGTTTTTTGGGTTCGACAGTTTTGGTGGGTTTATATTCGGAAGTGTTCTATATCTGTTGTAGTTTAATAAATTCGGCTGCTTTGTTACACGTGTCTCTACTATTTTTTTTTTAATTGGATTTGAGAAATGTGACGCAGCATTTTTTTAATCAGCATTTATTCACGATACGTAGGTACCCTGTATTTTGACTGATTGTCGAAAATATTGTGCATGTTCTCGTAAAGGTACATTTTCCGTTTCACGTTTGGAACAACAGCTGCGATTGATTTATGATTTTCGACGGCTGTTTTCTCGTTTTATTGGAAATGAGGCACGTAAAAACTTTTTACTGAGTTAAAAAAAACCACCGCGATTTCTAATTCACTCGAATAATATTTTGTTTAAGGTAGTAGTCTCGCGACAGTCACGTTAAAAAGTTTATTCTCCCCCCATCGATGAAAGCTTCGAAATATTGCGAAATATCTTTATAGTGTAGGTTGTACTAATGTCAGGATGTAAAAACTTATAAAGTAATGAAGAAAACACTTAAGAGGCCAGTCCACTTTAGAGGCACGAAAAAGGCTATTTTCGCGATTTTTTAAAGGATTTTACAAAATATATGAATATAAAAGTTGTTGGGCTTGATAAATAAAGTCGTGAAATATATTTAAAATTTTTTTTTATTCATTTTTATTTATTTTAAGTACAAAAACTATAGTTTAACGTAACGCCTCAAAAATAGGTGGGCTAGGTAGCTCCATCACAACTCGGCAACGGCTTGTCTGAAACAACAAAATCAAAGTCCATTAGATTCAGTATGACACCAGCTACAAAATGACCCTCGGATATAAAGTTTTATCAAAAAATAAAAAATGGCAAGTGAAAAACGAAAAAAGTAAAAAAAACGCGTTTTTTCGCAGTTTTTTGCAAAAAGGAGTAAAAATCAAAATTTTTTAACCATCGAGGGTCATCTTGTTGTGAATCATGTTTACAATATGTGGTTCAAATTTCAAGAGAATCGGTTTATTAGTTTTAGAGATACGATGGAGCTAGATTTTGAAAACGTTGTTTCGAGAGAAACGCGTTTGAAGTTTATGCTATGAAAAACTCTTACCTAAACTCAATCGGCAATTCCTGCACGAAAAACAAACGAAAAACAATTGCCAAAAATAGAAAAGCTGTCGAAATTATGATCCGTGCAAAAAGAGAAAAGGAAAAGAAGAAGCGTGTAGAGGTTACGAACAACGGAAACGTGGGACATTGTATCGCGAATCGTTGAATTGATGAATCTCACTTCGATGAATTGATAATAAACTTTTTTTAAAATTGTTTCAACAAATTTTTTATTTCATTATTTTACTAACTTTGACCTAGCAATATATGTAATGTAGTAATGTAAAAAATCTGCCGCGTCTCTAAATACATTGTCTACCGATGAACGCGCCGAACGCTTGCAGCGCTGCCAGATCGCTGGCTCTAGTATGCTCCAGTCCCTTCGTGGCGCTAGCGTCGCTAGACATTGCTTACGGTAAACCTATCGCTTCACATTAGTCATACTGATCATACTTGAGACTTGTACAATTCATATTTTTTAACATATGCAAAATAAAATAATTCGTAATAACTAAAATTTTCCCTGTGTAAACTGTTGAATGAATGTTGACATTTAATTAGAAAAATGAAAAAATAGTTATTCCAACGATTCGCGCAGTATTTCTAGGTTTGATATTTGGCAACATTGGTTCTATCCCCGTCTCTTTTTACTCAACCAGGCGAGTTTAACCTCCATGCTTTTCAACGTCGATCTGTCAAAACAATGTCAGGTGCGTGAAATATAAAGCATTGTATTCGGACCACGACTGGTAAAAAGCGTGGAAAATTCGTCTCCGCGAAATATTTCGGTTAAAAATGAAATATGTGTGGAAATTCGAATGAGTGAGACGAGGTTAGGACTACAGTCAGCTGTTGCCTTGCTGTCACGTTTCTTTATCGTAGCAAGTGGTAATGAATCCAATACCGGAAGTTCAAATTAAACTTGACATTACATAAAAATTGAGTCAATAAGCGTAATTTTTTCTAAGAGCATGGTATTACTATTAGTTTTAAGTCTATAAATCTGATTATCTTTAAGAATCTGACGGATTCCCACTATTATATACACTTTTGTAGCGACCGGAAATTGGGTTTTTGCATGTCGTCTACGAATTCCTTTACAAAAATACGCAATTTTAATATTTTTTTTCTCTGTAATTAGGTTGATAACTGACCCTGAATTTTTACAGAGACGATCATTAATATATTTAGTGAAGCTAAAAAAAATTGGCAATGCTATGGGTTGAAGCCTGGCGATAGGATTACCTTAATTTAAATCGCTGTATCTCTGAGACTAGACGGTCAAAATTCATGATTTTTTTACCTACTTCGTCATAAGTTCCTCTGTAATTGAGAATTTTTTTTTAAATCTGTGGAACGGTTTCGACGTTATTGCATGAAATGTGAAATATTCCACCGTTCCCCATAAGAACACGTGTAAAACCGTGCAATCTTTGATTGCCAATATCTCGAATACAGAACGGTGAATCCTTTCGAAATGATGCAGGTAATCACTTAATAGTGTCTTGAATGTGTCCTCAAAATACGAAAAAAGTCTATAGAAAATCCCCTCGACGAGACTACTACCTTAATCATTAATAAATTGATTCGCAAAACGAGTTTTCTTCTTCGTATCGAATAGTCCCGTCGATTTTTCTGAAGCCATTTGATTTTTTTAGAAGCCTCTCAGAGTATAACATTTTTTTATTCGTCAAGACTCTTTTACGGAATCGTTTTATGACCCGGACGTTTCTTAATTTGATGTAGAACCTTTCGCCGCAAAACAAGCTCAACTGGCGTGAAAAAATTATCGAATTGCGATAGGATTAATTGAAAGAACTGATATTTGTTACGAATCAAATATGTCGAGTCAAATTCGAAGTTGCCCGCGGCATTATAAAAATCACTTAGGGTATCTTATCGAGATTTATTTTCACCTTCTGATTTAATTCACTCTTATCTTTCACCACAGTGGATTTGAAATTGTCGATACGAATAATTTTTATAGCAGCCATAAAAACGACACACTTAAAATTGAAATATTCACTGAGAGAACGTAATATGACATTGATTATAAGTGATAACATTACAACAAATAATAATTCGCTTGTTAAAATATATTATGTACATGTGTAATCGTTAAAATTGGTAATAAGAAACATTCGAGGCCTGGAATAATTTCACCATCGTTAAAATTGTATGTCCCATTTATCACCGATGCCAATGTATAATCCGCCAATGTGATCCGCATTCCGACGCTTAACGGGGCTATTAAAAAACGCTGTCTATGCTGATTACAATTTCGTTTCACTGATTAATTGAATTTGTTTGAAAAATTGTCTAATCGATCGAATAAGTACACCAGACAAATATGTTCGGAGAATTTATCCAAATTTATTGATAGGGATTTACATTTTTTATTTAATAAATTATAACGTGATCTCGCACGAAGTCACGCTTTAGTCGTTTCGTCAAGTGTTTTCTTTTCAATCGAAATGTATTCGAGCGTTAAAAAAATTGGGAAAAATTCAGGGAGAGGTGTCGAGAAGTATGTGTGTGTACGGATATCCACATATATGCATGCATATATATATATTCATATACATGAAAGTTCTCAAGAAGACGCCACAATATTTCCAAAGGTCCATAAAATCGGAGAAGACGCAATCTCCAGATAAATACCGAACATTTTATATCCCAAAAAATCTGGCCCTGTGGAAAAAAAATAGGAGTGTTCTAAAAATTAGCAGAAATATATTCTGTGTCCGGTGTATAGAGGAAAATTTTTTTTTTACCACCGAAAAATTCACACACCAAATGTAATATGATTGTAATGAAAAAATAAAATTGCACTCAATGATTATAAGAATCTACGTGTTCTTTTTATTATTCCACTGATGAACTTCCGGAAATATTCATCGATAGTTTTACAAAAAAATTAAATCAGATATTGACAAGCTGAAAAATCCTTGACATCGCCTGCCCTGTCGAGAGGGTGCATTTGACATTGTTATTTTTTATTCCCAGGTTAATACTATAATAATCACAATAATTCATAATAAAAGTGACAGCGTGCAACTTTTTCTCTTTACAGATTTTTAACAAAGTACAAAAAAGTGCGAATTAGAATTCACACGACGCTTTCTTGTGGAGAAAGCTGCATGGTCGCGCATACATTACGACCGACCAGTGCGTAAGTTTCTATTTGTACGATTGAGAATTGAACACATTTATTTTCGAAGGATTCTGTTTTTAGCTAAATGAATTTGGTATGAAGCATAAATGTTTACTGTCGCGTGCGTCGTTGGTGCATTGGTTTTTTTTAGTATAACCGCAATCAGTACGATTCTTTCGTACAAATTTCGAAAATCCTTAATAATTTGGAAACCTTAAACAGCCTTGGCGATTTTTTTCGGTGGAAGGACAAGTAAGAGGATAATGATATTCAAGGATGTTATTAATCATTTTTTCAAGTGAACAAAAAAATGTATGTTAACAAATTATACAAAAAGGTGACGCTGGAGCCATTCTCAATTTTGAGCCATTCTCAAATTTGAATGTGGAAAAAAATTCTATTAAGGGGTTAGGCCACAGTAACGGGTAAAAAATCACGTGCAAATTTAACAGTTTGTTTTCGTATGAAAAAGTGATTCCCTCATAAAATTAAGGGGAGATATACACCTAGGAGCTGGAAAAAGGTAATTTTTGTGATTTTTTTCAAGGAAAACTATTTGAAATTTCGGATTGGGGGTTTAATTATCTAAAAGTATATACATTCAAAAATATGTTTAATTTTCTTTATTTAAAAATATCAAAAATATACAAGGATATTGTATGATCCTTGGAGCGTCGTAAAAAAATCTGCGTATACGGTACCCACTGGCGTTTCTTCAAAAATCATCTGAAAAAAAACCATAAAGATTATTAAATTAGATACCATAATCTAGTACTTGTAATAGCCGATTTTGAAAATATCGATTTATGACAAAATGGCGGACGTTTGAACATAAATCGTGATTTTTGGGCCAAAAATCAGTTATTATTTTGCCTATAAAACAAAAACTAAGTAACGGAAAAAAAATCCTATGACAAGTACTAGACAATGGTATATAGAATAACTACAAAAAACCTCAAGGTAATCGATTCATTGGTTTTCGAGAAATTTTGGGTACCGATTTGAAAAACGTGGTTTTGAGAAATACGCGTTTGAAAATTTGGGAATGAATGAATCATGAAATTTGTCAACTTACATGGAATCATCGATACCAGGTCCATAGTGTAGGTCTTCTACGGTCGACGGAATGTTCATAGCTTCTAAATCCTCGACCTCGACCATCTAGGTGATATCTCTTGAGGGGAGAGCCTGAATTAGAAGGCCCAAAAACCGTTTTTTCGGGATTTTTTTTCAAAGGAAAAAAAAACAAGTGAGCCCAGTAAACATTGAGATATCTTTGCATATATATTGGAAATGTATAAAAAAAATTCCAACATGAAACAATAATTGACTGCAGATTTATCAGCCTATTCCACGTGCGCAGCTCGTAATTCTAGACTGAACCAAATACCCCAATGAAATTTTCAATTGTCATACACTTTTCTTCTGGGTGAATTAAGAAAAAGCTGAAAAATCGGGAATCTATAACTTTTCTCAGGTTTGAAAAAAATGTGTTTAACAAAAACACTTTAACGTGCTATGAAAATGATTTAAAAAGACTTTTTCAACGACTTTATTATTGCACTCAGAAGAGATTTTCATACTGAAGAAAATAAACGTTGGTTTGATTAAATAGGTCGTTTAGTTTTTTTGCTATCACGCTCGCCAATCTGGAAAAATCGTGAAAATGAAAACTGGAGAAAACGCGCTTCAAAGTTTTCAATAGGAGGAAATATCAATATCAAATATCAATCGCCTCCCTGCTTTTGGCCTTGTATCTTCGAAAATATTTACAATTGGCCTCTGTAACTTTGTAAATATATTCTTGGATCGTTTATTTATCGATTTAAGCAATTTAAAAAAGAAAACGATTTTTCGGACCTACTAATTCAGGCCAATTAAAAAAAAACAGTTTTTCGAATATTCTACAGTGGTGTTACCCTTTAACTCTTTGCGGCATGGTGTAACACTGGTGTTACACCTAATTCAAATCAGATTTTGGCGATTCAAAAGTGTTTTTGTAATTAAATATGGCGGTTGTAAATGCGTTTCAAGGTTCCTAGGACTTCAATAACTACTAAAACATGCCTATTGAATTTTTATTTTTCACGTTGCGGGTGTCATCAATAACGAAAGGACAAAAAAAAACGTGCACGTAAAGAAAAATGTATGCTTCAAAGGGTTAACATTATCGTGCAGTTCAAATAATAATCTGTAATCGAACTCGGATAAGGTTCTGAACCCCCCCCCCCCCCCCTCTGATCGAGCTGAAATTTTGCACAAACCTTCCCGTTGATATTTTACGACAACCCCTAAAGGGATTTTTTGGGACGCGCAATAGTTTTTGCGTTGGGGTATGTTTATATTTGTTTGGGCGTTTTTGTTTGGACAAAACGGAGAGCGCGTTAACATATATAGGTATAAACGGAGACGTATCAGATATAGATATAGTCGGCGCGCGTAAAAAAAAACTTAAAAATTCAATACCTTGAAAACAATTGCGAGTCGCCAAAAATCCCTTCAGGGATTGTCTTAAGGGGCCAGTCCAATTGGGAGCCACGAAAAAAGGCTATTTTCGCGATTTTTTTGAGGATTTTATAAAAGATATGAATAGAAAAGTTGTTGGGCTTGATAAATAAAGTCTTGAAATACATTTGAAAAAAATTTAATTCACTTTTATTCATTTTTAAGTACAAAAACTATAGTTTAACGTAACGCCTCAAAAATAGGTGGGCCAGGTAGCTCCATCACAACTCGGCAGCGGCTTGCCTGAAACAAAAAAATCAAAGTCCTTTAAATTCAGTATGACACCAGCTACAAAATCACCCTCGGATATGAAGTTTCATCAAAAAATAAAAAAATGGTAGATGAAAAACGAAAAAAGTATTTTAAAAACGCGTTTTTTCGCAGTTTTTCGCAAAAAAGAGTAAAAATCAAAATTTTTAAACCATCGAGGGTCATCTTGTTGCGAATCATGTTTACAATATGTGGTTCAAATTTCAAGAGAATCGGTTTATTAGTTTTTTGAAATTTTCAAAGTGGCCTGGCCCCTTAAAATATTAAAAGGAAGGTTTGTGCAAAATGTCAGCTCGATTGGCGAGGGGTTCCGGATCCTTGTCCTCAAAAAAACACCGTGAAAATTCTCTATCTCAAAAACTATTGCAAGTCGCCAAAAATTCCTTCAGGGGTCGTCTTAAAATATTAAAATGAAGGATTGTGCAAAATTTCAGCTCGATCAGCGGGGGGGGGGGGGGGGTGGAACCTTATCCTCGAAGTCTTTTGCTGCCTCTGCCTCTCTCCCTGCCTCTCTCTTCTTCACACGATTCGAGCGGTCCCTTCAAAAGCCGTCAAAAGTAATTTGTGACCAGGCTCTGCCTCGTCACGCTCACAATAATCTGAAATTTGAGAGACACCGCGTTTTCAATTAACCTGCTCGTAAATTTTCCAGTCGGATATCGCGACTATCGGTGTACGGTGTTTGCAAACGTGGCCAACGTTTTATCTTGTCCCTGGACGTTGATCTTCCTGCGAGATCATTATCGCAATCTCTCAACAGTTTTTCTAGTCCCTTCGGACGGATAGCTGGAGGAAGTGCAATATTTATCGCCTCGAGGGAACATTAGTATAGAAATTTTTGATAGCTCCGTGCGTGTGAAATCAATCGAATTACCATTTTGTCTCTTGCTCCTCACCGCCTTTTCGAGCCCACTCGCTCTTTTATCGGGCGCGTATCAACGTAGCATTTTTCTTCGTCTCCGTCTCTCTGTTTCTCGTCTTATCGGCGTGTTCCTGTCTTTCTCGCTTAGTCTCTCGTACTCGCGGCTATCCGATTCCTCTCTGACGCGACTCTCCGCGACGATCGCGATAGACAAACCAGACTTGTGAATGTTAAACTTGTGCATAGGCGCAAGAAGGGCTCTGTCCCTCGTGCAAGTCCGGTGACGACTGGATGCTCGCAGAGTCGTGTGCGTGCATGGTAATTAGTGATCAACGCTCCGAGCCATGTCCACGGTCACGGTCGCCCATACAGGTCTGAAAATTCCCATGGTGGGGGGTCGACGCTTTCTGTAATTCCTGTATCGAAGGCTTGTTTCGCCGTGTCGAGGGCTCCCTCGGACGGGACTGGTTAACGATGTCGTTAAAAGAAATTTTATAACATCAAATGCATAAGCCACTGGGTGTTGTAAAAGTTGAAACGATAAAGCGAGCCAAATTGAGTAATCAAGGTGCCTGCTCCTGCGCAGCCTCGCCGAAATCTTCGTAAGGATACTTTTGAGGAGGTCGGAGCGACCCAGTTGAGTCAAATGACGGTTTAGGCTTTATTTTTTTCAATGACGCTCGAAAAAATGCAAAGTACCTAATTGAGGAGGTTAGAGCGTTAGTTACAATCCAAGGTTGAATTTAATCAAAATATACATGTTATTGTTTGGACTATACTGAGTCTTTACGAATTTTTCGAACTTTTTTCACCCCCAAACACCAGAGATAAAAAATAGTTTAATGTGTGTAATTTAACGCGCGGTTAGATGGGCAAGATTTTAACACTAAAGGTTATGTAATTTTTTATTGTTGTTTAGCACTAAGATAAACCATTTCTAACAACGGATTAACGCAAACTGAACCTTTGTAGGCATTTAGAAAAAAATCCTCATCTTGCCCATCGTAAACCATGGGCCAATAATCTCGTGACGTAAATATGAATAACCATAATTATAAATCACTTGAAATTTCATTGTGAATTGTATGAAACATTCTTTGTCGTAGTTTTTTCATAATAATCATCGATAATGTTATATTTTTTCAAGTTGGTAGTAACACAAACGTTTTTGTGCTTTACGTGATAAAAAAATTAAAATGCTTTATTTTGCCCTTCAATTATATATTAAAAAAATAGCATATACAGAATAAATCTGTACCTCGTATGCATTTTTTTGAGGTTCATTAAAAAAAATGGAATAAACAGTCATTTGACTCAACTGAATCGCTCCAACCTCCTTAAGGGGTTAGGCCACAGTAACGGGTACAAAATCATGTGCGAATTTAACAATTTTTTTTCGTATGAAAAAGTGATTCACTTATAAAATTAATTACACATCTATTTAGTATGAATATCAAGCTGTTAGAAAATATATCTTTTTTTTCGATGTACAAAATCACCGACTACTAATATTTTCTTTTGTTATATTTTTTAGGCGCTCCGCAGCGTGGCCTTTAGCATCCACAATTTTTTACCTAGAACAAAAAACAAAAATTCTCGTCAATCTACATTAGAATATCTAGAGAAGTACGTACGGAATTTAAAAAATATTGTTGTATTTCAAAGTTGTAGATATTTGAACTTAACAAATGAATTTTCAGTGAAAAATTTCGTAACAACTGCTCATAAAATGAAAACTTTTCGATTAATCAGAAATTCCGTGCGTACTTCTCTGCGAAATGCAATTAGGAACATAACTTTTAAATTTGAAGTAAATCAAGTGAAAATTGTTGAAGTTATTTGTCACGCCAATTGGAAAAAAGCTGTTTCGAGAAGTTTCGAGTAGTCGGCTATTTTGTATACGGAGAAAAAATTTAACAGCTTGATATTCATACTAAATAGATGTGTAATTAATTTTATGAGTGAATCACTTTTTCATACACTGAGACAATAGAATCGTTGAATGTGCAAAATGCATTTTGTTGTCTCGAAATTTTGTTGTTTTAACAGTTGCTCAGACATGCTAAATAAGCAGTTTGTTTGAATGTATCATTGGTTACTGCCCAACTATACTGTTTTGTTATGCCAATTAAAAATCAAGTGGAACGTATTTAAAGATACAATTTTGTTAAACCAACTGAATTTTGGATGGATGAACGAATTTTTTTTTCAGTGTACGAAAAAAAAATTGTTAGATTCGCACATGATTTTATACCTGTTACTGTGGCCTAATCCCTTAAAGGGCAAAATTGTGCATTTTTAGATTTTTATTACGTAAGTAAGAAAAACTTTTGTGTTTCTACCAACTTGAAAAAGTATGACGTTATCGTTGATTATTGTAAAAAAAACTGCATCAGTGAATGTTTTATACAACTCAGAATGAAATATTGAGGCATTTATTAGGGGTAGGGGGAGACCTAGGAGGGTTGAAACAATGTTCACATTTCACCCCATTTCTTGCAATCGAAATGAGAGATTCGGGTAGATATAAAGTTGTTTTGTAGCTTCTTTAATCGACTAATCGATTTTCGACTAGAAATGACTCTAGAAATGATGTAATCTGTAAAAAAACCATTTAAGTACAATAAGTCGTTTTGTTTCAACTCTCCTCATATCGAGGTAAGTTGAAACAGCTATCGAGGTGAGTTGAAACGCCTGGGAATTGGTACAAACTATGGGTATAAATTATGTCAAAACACATTGTTATTAAAAAACTTTATTAAAAATTTAAAAACTTGACCTCGATATTAATCTAAGTCTCACTTTTTTATTCAGTCTGACAAATTTTTATAAGTTTTAACTGAAACGAATATGAACTCACGAATCTCACGGAATTATATAGTAAAATATAGCAAACGAAAAAATACATTGAAGGAGAAACTTTATGGCAAGAAAGCAAATCAACCCCTATTCTGACAAAACAATTGTGACATACATATGAAAGTTCTCCACCTTCGTGCGACCATGCTTTGCACTCCAGGCATTGCACCCACTTTTCATCTGGCCTGCTGTTTGAATACGATTCCATATAACACACGCAAAAATACTCTTCCTCGTCTTCACTTTCCACGTTCTCTTTGTGCTTGATCTTTCGTCCCGTAGAGTAACCTCTTCAGCGGCGAGCTCATATATTTCTCGGCTCGTCATGCCTCTATCCGTTTTCTTAAGGAGGTACGGTGATGACCATGCTAGTAAACTTAGAGTCTATTCCACGCCGCAATACCGCCATGTTTTAGATATATGTATATGGCCTATTTTTCGAGAAATATTTTTGAAGTATTGAATTTCGAGTTTCCTATTATTTTTATAATATGGAAACAACCTTAATAATCTACTACTCGACTTCAGTAGTACGCCATATCGTTGACGTTTAGCATCGTCGCATTTTCGGTGGCTGTCATCGGTGCCACGCGCCCGGCTTATTATTTTTTGTAGCCGGTTAACATGGAGAATGAAAATACTGTGGAAGTTTATCAAAAGAGTAACGGGATTGTACCTGAAGTCCAGTTTAGAGACAAATGTAGATTCTGACGGACAAGAATTAGAAAATGAAAAGATAATATTGCGATTGCAAATAAAAAACGTCGCGTTGAAGTTAACCTCAATGTCCAATGTCCAATCTGTCCAAAGTCAAAACATATTTCATCGATTGTTATGTTATTTTTCCCTTTCCCAATTTTCCCAATATTTGCAGGTATAAAAAGGAACATTTATTTTATATGACGGTTCTCCCATGCTGAATTTATATATAGATGCGTTGTATAGGTACATGTCGCCAGAAAAATTGAGATGCCTTTGCTGTACGTAAAAGAACTTCAAGTAAATATCGACGAAAGGCCCTTTATAATCCATTAAAAAATGTACGGCTTCGCACAATCATATTTTTAATTCGCGTTGAAAATATCCGATAGACGAATCAAATTTGCGCGGGTATCCGGCGTTGCCACGCGTCGAGCAAGATGGCTGCTGTTACGTCACGAGAAGTCTCGCTCTCCGAAAACTTCGGTTTTTGCGACTTTATTTCTAAATTTATTGCTTATTTCTGCGGTGAACTTTCCAATTCAAGGTGCCTTATCGATCACAAAGATTCAACGAACGCAACCATCAGTTTTTTTTACGTGTTTCTTGGCTCCAAGTAGCACAAAAATATCGATATAAGAGAGGACAGGCACATTTTGTCGTCTACGTGTGACTAATTCACCAACTTTAACAATTAATAACTCGGAAAGTGTACGGTAAATCTTGTGGAAACTCCGCATACGCATGGACGAAAGTCTCGACAATGTTATAAGAAAAAATCGGGCTTTTATCTTGAACTCGCTCCAATCACCGTACCTCCTTAATATATTTATTCGGCATCTGAAATAAAACAAATGCAAGCCTTGCAAACCACACCACAAAATATAAACGTATGGAAACATTACTGCAACCGAGGTAAGTTGAAAAACCGTGTTTCGACCCGCCTAGGTGTCAAAAATGCGATGCCACTTGATTCGGAACTCACTATTGATAAAGAGTATTGCAAAACAACAAATTCAATATGACAAAACGAATGCTAAGTTAGTAAGCTTCCAAACAATGTATATCACATGCCATCAAATATATAAACACGGTAACTAAAGGTTCATGAAAAATACGACAAATACTTACTTTTGCCAATTTTTTTGGCGCAGGTGTCGATGTGACGCAACTGAACTCGCAAGAGCACCGAAGCGAACTGACAAGTGGCGCGCGCCGTAGCAATGAAGGAGTGGCATTGTTGCCAGCTCGCTAACAATCACATCTACCGAGACATTGACACTGTTTCAACTTACTGTGTCGACCCTCCTAGGTCTCCCCTACAAATATGTTTTAAGGGATCATCACAGTGTGACATTTTCAAAAACTCGATTTTTTTTTGCATTATTCGATAGTATAGACTTTTTGGGGCGAAATTCGCATTATTCCGGTTGCTACAGCCTTTCTCAGAAAAAGGAATTCGACCAGCTGCGTCAGACCTGGCGCGGACGGATGCGTTTTTTCTCGAAATGTCGTTTTTCAAAACGATGTACACTCCCAAAGGAAGAGTTTTCAAGCTATCCGTCTCAAATTTTGACACAAGATTCTTCATGCCATTCTTCATCTTGCTATGGAAGCTTTTTTTTTAATCTTCATTTTTTTTTTAACGACAAACTGTCAAAAATAGGCTAAATTCGATACTTGTTTTTCAAACCGCCGCCATTTTGTCAATTTTGATTTAAAAAAACCTACATTGCAAGCTAGCGGCTTTCATACTGATTAATAATTTACAATTTTTACAATTTTACAATTTTTACAATTTTACAATTTTTACAATTTTACAATTTTTACAGTTTTACAATTTTTACAATTTTACAATTTTTCCATTTTTACAATTCTACAATTTTTACAATTGTAAAATTCTTCATACTGATTAATAATTTACAATTTTTACAATGTTTACAATTTTTACAATTTTTACAATTTTCCCAATTTTAGCAAGCTAGCGGCTTTCATACTGATTAATAATTCACATCTTTTTACAATTTTTGTTTCACAATCAGATAATATTTACGGCGACAACCGTGTACACCGTGAGGACTCCTTTTTTTCGAAGACATTTTCGACCGTTAAACAAAAGAAAAATATCAAAATGAACGTTTGAAAATTTATTTTCTGTTCTTCATGAGTGCTTTGATTTGACATAAAAAATCAGACTGTTTAGCGTATTTTAACCATCGAAAAAAAATCGCGGAAATCAGTTATTTTTTGACCCGTTAAACTGTGATGATCCCTTAAAGGATTTACACGGGAGGGCGTTACTAGCAGTAGCAGTTGTTTTATTCCATCTGTACAGCTTTCGCTTTTGTACAAAACCCTCGTTCTTTCCATCCTTATCTCTAACTTATGAGCTAATCAATTAAAATGAAAGTTAAAAAATAGCATTAGAATTACAATATTTGACCCTAAGCACCGTGCGAGGGCGTTACTAGTATTAATTCGCATTGGACCATAACCTAACCACCTTCATATTAAAGCGGCATCATTAGGCTTTAGTTTTCAGTTCGTCTCATTTTGTCAAAGTGCATACAACATCGTTTTTTTTAACTCCAAATATGTCGACTTTTGTGATAACGGAACGCAATTTGCTTTCATTTGAAAAAAATATACTAATTGTCGTCGATTGCTGTGTCAGCTTATGAGATCGATAGAGCATGGTCACCATAAGCTACACACAGCAAGCGATGACATTCAGCTGCGTTTTTGAAAATGAAAGCAGCTGATGAAGCAGCCTTTGGTACAAAAGGCGACATATCTGGAGTTAAAAAAAACTATGTTGTTTACACTTCGATAAAATGAGACGTATTGAAAACTAAAGCCTAATGATGACACTTCAATATGAAGGTGCTTAGAAATGGTTTATCTTGGTGCTAAATAGCCGAAAAAATACATCAACCGTAGCGTTAACGCCTTGCCTATCAAACCGCGTGTAAAATAACACAATTTGAACGATTTTTTATCACTGGTGTTTTGTGGTGAAAAAAGTTGTAATGGACACAAAATCTGTATAGTTTTGACAATAACATATGTTTTTTTTTACAATTTAATCTTGGAATGTTAAGGGGGGATTGTCTTTTTTTTCGCATAATTTACCGCTTTTTGGGAATTTTTTTGTGAAGAAAGTATACAACGGAAAACTTGTGAAACTTGGCATATAGTTTTATTGATCTGTTTACTATATACAAAAAATTTTTTAAACAATTTCATCAAAAAATCCGCCTCCCACCCCCCTCGATGCGCGATGGTCCTTTTTTGATGGTGTGCACGATTTCTCAAAAACTATTCAACCGATTGCCTTCAAATTTGGACAGAATGCTCAGCTGACATCCTTTTATCGTTTGATGAAGCAAAAAAGCAATACGTTTAATAGTTTTTTATTTATAACAAAAAATCGATCAATTTTTTTCGAAAAATCGATACTTCAAGTTCAAAACGTCACCAAATCGTCAATTTTTTTTTCCCTTCATCGAACGATAGCTATATGTGTCTAAAGTAAAATGCTTTTTGGGTTTTCGTTGCAGGATGAACGTGAAGGCTGTAATCGTGCACACCATCAAAAAAGGACCATCGCGCGTCGAGGGGGGTGGGAGGCGGATTTTTTGATGAAATTGTTTAAAATTTTTTTTGTATGTAGTAAACAGATCAATAAAACTATATGCCAAGTCTCACAAGTTTTCCGTTGTATACTTTCTTCACAAAAAAATTCCCAAAAAGCGGTAAATTTTGCGAAAAAAAAAGACAATCCCCCCTTAATAACGCTCTAATCTCTTTAACTCCGGCCCCCACTGGTGACGCATTCGGAAGAAACAACGTCCAAGCATACGGAGGAAAAAAGTCACTTGGATCGGGCAAATGATTCATTTCGGAATCTGCAAAAACTCGAAATTTCTTAATAGATGGTTTTATAGCGAGGGGTCTTAACTTCAATTTGAGATGAAGATTTTGTAAAAATGCTCAAAATCGACCGAGTTATGACGATTTTTGTGAAGTGTCGATCACTGCGATACGGCGAACTGCGTCCTGCGTTTACCCTTCTTTTTTTTTACGTTTTTCTTAAAACTACTTATGTTTTATGAAACTGTGTGGGTCGTGGCTCAAAATGTAATCGTCCGATTCACTTCTAATGCGGATTGAGCATAGTTTGCAACATCTTCGATCGTACGACCGGATGATTTTATAAAATTCATTCGACAATAAAAAATTATCAGACTTGTTTTTTTCTGCTCGAAAATCATGCTTCCGAAAATTACGAAAGTATCCAGTTATAGGAACGTTTTATTATTATACTTCAAGTACATTTGGTTTATTTTTCACTGTAGATCAATCTGGTTGTCAGAATCACCCACAACAATTAGCCATGACGCAATGACGGCACTTTGTTTAAATAATAACGTCACTGCTCATCAATATCTTTCAGTTAAAAAAAAAACTCAAACTTGGCGGGACTATGTATCAATTATGTGTAAAATCCCGACCTCGTCATCCTGATGCTTCCATTAGAAAAAAAGTATTGAAAAATCTCCTTTTTGGGTGTCAAGCTTATAGTGACCACTTCAGACGAATCTAAAAGATTTGATTATTCCGAGTATTCTTCAATTCCATGGAATAATTTACTCAAAATAACCTAACATTCAATTTTGTTCGATAAATAATCCGTTGGCATTTGCCGATGACAGATGTCCGCAGCCCAATACAATTCTTACTGCATTCAGCTGCCCCTTTCTCTGGATCAGGCCGTTGATGGTAAAAATTTCGTGACTTTTTTAAACACTCTACTCACCCACTGTCCGAATGTGCAAAACATGTAAAGCTTCTTACACCAAAGCGATACGTTCGGTGACTGGTATAACTGAGTTAATAATTTGTCTGCATGAAGTTTAGCGGTTGAAAGAGTGAATGAAATGAAAAGTTGGTTTGCGGGCTTGATTCGATGCTCAGTTGCGATAAACGGGAGTGCGTTTGCTGCTTTCGGAAGCTGTCATCCGCAGGAACAAAGACGAGTTCGCAGAAACCCGAGATCTCGTCGAGCGTGTTCGAATATCATAAGACTTCAAAGGAGAGATGAACTGCAGCGGCTATATATGCAAGGCAATCGTTGCTTTTGGATTCTTCTTTCCTCTATTGGGTCTTTTATTGGGCTCGGTCCTGAATCCTCTACAGTCACTCTTCTATTTTGCACATTCAAACGGATTGCGAATAATACTGCCGATAATGAATCACGTAACCTGATATAAATACGAAATTGAACAAATTTATAGATAAATAAATAAACATGTAAATTGGAAACAACCAAATAATAAAGCCTGATGGAAAAGAATTATAGAATGTTTTTGTTCATTTAAGGAGTGATATACACCTAGGAGCCGGAATAAGGTCATTTTTGTGAGTTTTTCCAAGGAAAATTATTTGAGATTTCGGATTGGGGTTTTAATTATCTAAAAGTATATACATTTAAAAATATGTTTAATGTTTTTTATTTAAAAATATCAAGAATATACAAGGATATTGTATGATCCTTGGAGCGTCGTAAAAAAATCTGCGTAATACGGTACCCACTGGCGTTTCAAAACCAAAAAGATTATTAAATTAGATACTATAATCACAAAATGGCGGACGTTTGAACATAAATAGTGATTTTTGGGCCAAAAATTAGTTATTATTTTGCCTATAAAACAAAAACTAAGTAACGGAAAAAAAAATCCTATGACAAGTACTAGATAATGGTGTATAGAATAACCACAAAAAACCTCAAGGCAATCGGTTCATTGGTTTTCGAGAAATTTTGGGTACCGATTTGAAAAACGTGGTTTTGAGAAAAACGCGTTTGAAAATTTGGGAATGAATAAATCATGAAATTTGTCAACTTACATGGAATCATCGATACCAGGCCCATAGTGTAGGTCTTCTACGGTCGACGGAATGTTCATAGCTTCTGAATCCTCGACCTCGACCATCTAGGTGTATATCTCTCCTTAAGAGGGAATGTCACCTCATCGCGGTCGGTATGGTAGAACAATTATAGATTCCCAAAAATCTCTGAAACGGCTCTTCAGATCCTGTCGAAACTTTGCCAAACGACGAAACTTTGCCAAACGAGAAAAAAAACTAGATTGGCTTATGATAAGCCAATCTAGATTTTTTTTCTCAAATTCAGAAAATTTGAGGGGAAGACAGCTGTTTGTCTATCTATTTGACGTCGTTTGGCAAAGTTTCGACGGAATCTGAAGAGCCGTTTCAGAGATTTTTGGGAATCTATAATTGTTCTACCATACCGACCGCGATAAGGTGTCATTCCCTCTTAAATGATCCCCCTATCTCGGTATTAGTGTCCAAATGAAGAATTGTCCACGATCGATTGCGAATTGAAAAAGTATCATTCAGAAGATTGAAAAAGTGAATGTTGAATTCTATTAAGGTAATTCCGGGGGAGTTGGCCATAAGGGACAGATGGCCAATAGAAATGTTTCATAGTACCGCGCACTAGATTTCACCTGTTACCGCTTAATTCGCTTCGCGTCGTGCGCAGGTGTAAATGCACGAGCAGAAGTTTGGCAAAAAAAATGTTAAGTAAGTTAAAATCCTTTTTAATTGTTCTGTCTACTGCTAAATGTTTTTTGAACGTTTCATGTTTTACATTGTGGTGATGTTATTTTGTAAAAGTAATGGTTACTTTTGTATTTCTTGAATAGTTCAGAAACAGTGCTTTGTTATAACCTTAAGATTTTGCATGTATTGTTTCTACTTGTTTACATTTTAGATGTGGTCATCTCTCCCTGGAGATTAGGAGAGATGGCCACGCACAGGCGGTCTATGATGGCCATAGTATTGGTTTTAATGTGTTCAAGTAATTCATTTTTTCTACATTTGTTTTAGATACCTAATAAGTACAAGAGAAAAGCAATTGCTCTAAGAGAGAACTAGACTCAAGAATCATTTAAAGCAGCTATTAGTGCTGTAAACAATGATAAATTGTCGGTTCGTGCGGCCGCTAGGACCTACGAAATACCCAGGAAGACCTTAGAAAGACGATATAAGAACAACGACAAAAAATGTTGCGAAGAAAGTTATTATGAAACTCGTCTCATAGAAGACTGGCCTCAGTGGATAGTATGACAACTTTGGGTATACAAAAATTATACTGATTTCGATGATATGTGTTCTAGATGTGGCAAAATACAAAAAAATTAAGAATCAAAACATAAAACCAAAGAGAAAACCGAGGGCATAATGCTGGGTAACTGGCCATCTCACGTCTACTCCTCTAGTGGCAAGAAACGAAAATGGCATAAGGCAGGTACGTAAAAGGGAAATGGTCCCGTAAGATGGAATTATATAAGGCTCAAAATATAACTGTCGTCGCCATTGGCTGTACGAAATAAAACTAAATTAAAGACCCTAGAGGGAGCAGGTTTAGATCCGAGGTAACTGCGGTCAGCAGTTTCAGCTCAGACGGCAGGTGATGAACTGATGGAAATGGGAGGGTGCCAATCCACATTGTGAACTTGCATGAACTCCCACAGTATACCAAGGCAATGGCTTTACTACTTGGCATTGCCCTGGAAGCGATGTATAGGTATCTTATTGACGGTGGAGGACAAAGCCATCCGGGTTTGGTGGTCCCAGACTAGGAGGCCCTACCTCGGGATGGACAAGGCAATATTTAGGCAGCTAGGGCTTTGCTAGTAAGAGGATTCAGCCTGAAATGGTGAGTACATTCAGCTTCCTGTAGATTATCCTCCAGCGAGCATCATCGTCAGTGCTGGTGCTCAACACAAGGATCACTATCAAGCGGACGTCGATCTGATGTAATTTTGCAGTTTCCCATGCGTGATTTTCTCATCGTAAAATTTGTTCTGCCAAGTGCAAAACATTGGAAATGCATTTTCACAAAGGTCACTGGAGAACGGTAAGAATCGTGTTTACGAAAGTACATAAAGTCTAGAAGTCTCGAGAGACATTTATCCAATTTAAATTGAAAAACAATGAGCCATAAAATAGCCTACCCTTCGTAGTAATTCATTTGTGCAATCATTTGAAGCATCAATGTTTTACTAATGTATAGTTATTATTATTGTGTATGTTGTACTAGAATCATTTATGACATACTAGTTTCGGTTTAATTTTATAATTCGCAATGGTAATACTCTGGTACAGGAGGACCGGAGGGGCAATGGGCTTTGTTTGATGTTTGATACTTTGTTAACGAAGCATCAAACAACACGCGACAAAGTTATTTGTACTCTGATAGAGTTACCATTAAGGGTATGTATAAGGTCAACATAACCTCACAAATTTTCCAACCCAATTTTCTCATGGATGGTTAAATTTTTCGGAAAAACAAAGCTTTAGGCTCTGGAGAATTTCCTGACGCAGAGCTTCATGATTTTCTTTTGCCCTAAATATTATCCATCCCTGGAAAAAGTCTGTTCGAAAATTTCAGTTATCGCTCTCGCACTCATATGTCACGTGGTAGATCTTCTACTTCGCCTTAAGTCAACTTTGGCCCAGGTTGGCCAAATCGCCTGAATTTGTTGATTGTACTTTTATCGATGGAATTTGTTGGTTTGTAACTAAACCGAAATCATTTTGATCAAAGGATCCTATCAAAGGCTTGTCTCTAATTCTTTTTCGGATTTGTCAAATGAATATTCTAAAAGTTAGACGGCTACTGGCGCATAACTTTAATGTTCGTTATTTCGCAAAAGGGTTAAAAATGAACAAAATTGCAAATGGAACCTCAATTTCATTTTAAAAGATTTCTCCAACAACCTCCTCGATGGGGGCGCGAAAAAATCGCCCTACTTTACATATAGGATAAGAAGCCTAAAAAATGGTTTCAAGATTTCTTTGCGTGGTAGGATTCCCATCCGGAGCATCTACTTGCAAAATTTCATGAATTTAGGTTCAAACCGGTAGAAACTGAGAGGCTGACGAAGTTATGAGCGATCCTTCTTTGACTACAGAATTCTAAAAAAGGTGATTAAGGAGGTACGGTGATTGGAGCGAGTTCAAGATAAAAGCCCGATTTTTTTTATAGCATTGTTAAGCCAACCGCATAAATTGCCTTAATTAGAGCAAATACTTTATTCTCATATCCATAGAATAAGAACAAATATAAATACAAAATAAAAATATATGCTCATATATTTTTTCGTTAATATAACTCGCTATGTCTCATGGCTTGCGTACGTGACCAAGCGACCAACGCACAAAGCAACTTTGTCTAGGATTAAGTATCGATATTTCTCGGCCTGCATATGCGCCCGAGCTCTCAACGTTTATATAAATATTTTATAAGATTAAATTTTATTGCGCTTCGCCTTCGGCGTGAGTCCGTTGTCCAAAACCCTTGAAACACTAGCGGACTGAGTCAGACTAACGCGTGGGAATATATACTTATCGATGGGTCCCACGGATGCATTCCTAGAAATGCAGTCACGTAAACCCTTGCCCCACTATCGCTATCCGACAAATATCGGCCCTGCGTAGCACGGGACTGACGACCTATAAGTCAGAATCGTGAAATCACTGTTACGAAGAGGTTCTCTCTTAAAGACCTCGACTGTTAGCTGCTACGCTAGCGATACGCCGTACAGTACACGGGATAACACGCGCAAGTTTTCATTAAGAAACTCCGTAAATTACGCGAACGCGTTTGTTGTAACGTTTAAACCATCGCGCTAATAAACCGGAAGAGTGTTATCCGCATCCGAGTTAAAATAACATCGATGTAACGAACTGATATAAGTGTAATTAAATCATTGACACAATTAACTCGTGATCTTCTCCTTTGTGTTAACCTGAAGACACCTTGTTCCAAATCCTGGCAAGCTCTGATTCTTCACCAGTTTCGCATCGTACTCACCAAGGTTCGTCCTCTTTCTGTAAAGACGTCGACTGTTTGTTATAACAGGAGTCCCAAGGAAAGAGACCTTTGATCAACATTTCGGCAAGTATAAAAATACACGTGAAACTCATCTCACTTCCAATATTGGTCCTGATTCTGACATCGAGGAAAGACTGCGCCGTCGATAAAGACACCGTTGGGCTACAGACCTATTGTTACGCGTATTACCATTCTGACACGTAATACAGCCCTGGAAAGGCTTCATCAAAAACTTAACCTGGCGATTCGAAAACCAGAGGTTCTTTATAAAGACGCGTTATCTTGTGATGTGTATTTTGCACAAGAACAGAGTTTATAACGAACGCTAGTTGGATTCGAGTCATCGAGCCATTTTGCGTAACATAAAATTGGCGATCCTGCCAGGATTACTCAATGAAAAATCGTAATACCAAAAGTCAAGTGAAAACTGGTTACCGAAACTCCACGACGGAGGGTGTAAAACTACGAACATTAAACCTGTGCACGAGTGAACGTTAAACAGACATTTAACTTAGTTAATTTTGTGTTAACGGAAAAGACATTGCCACGCTGAATTTTCCGTAAGTGAGTGACGGACAATTGTGTATTAAGGAACTTGCACGTACCGCGCATCTATAAGACTTCGCTGCAGGAGCACGAGCACGGGAAGGATTGAATAAAAACTGGGGGAGACACGCCTTCAGAAAATAACCTCAACTCCGACGGTATGCTGGATCATCAATCGACGCGAAAAGTCTACAACCGATCGTTGTAACAGCGTTCGCCACTTCAAGAACACCGAGATCAACATCATTCGACCAGTATTGTATACGAACACTGAGTAAGAGTAAGTTTAAAATCCCGCTCATTATGTAAGGGAATTAGAGACTCTTGCGACAAAACTTTTCCGCAGTTAATATTCTGCGTATGACAAATTAAAAATAGGAAGTTGTAACTACCTTATTCCCAAACAACGTAGTTAAGTAATTTTGTGTGTTTAACTTTAAAAGAACCACTAGCATTGGAAGCTATGTCCAGTCCAAAAGTAACGAAAACAGATACGGCAAAATAATAGTGTCTCGTTATTACAATAAATAAAAGACCTGGCGGTACGGAAAATAAGTAAATTCATAAATCTAGTGGTGCTAGTCGAAGTTTACCTTTTATGACCAATACCGCCTATTCTGGAATTATTTTGAGTAACAACATGAAAAAAAAATCATCATCTAATTACTCAACCACATAGGATCTCTGATCACAAGAATCTTTGAGACACACAACATCGCTTGACAGTTATTATAATTAATATAAATATATACGTAGAATAAGAACATAGCATTATAGATACTATTTAAAAAAAAAAAAAGGAGATTAATAATCAACTACAAGAATATACATACATAAACGCAACTAAAATCAAAGGTAATGTCCATAGCAGGAAATAGTGTATCAGGAAGAAGCATTGTAATCGATGAAATCCCTAGTCATGTGAAGAAACTCAAAAAGGACATTTCACGAACCCTGTTCAGTTATTTTCTGTATTATAAAAATCACCCTGAATGGGAACCTAAAGAAGATTTATACGCCCTGAGAAAAACTGAGCAGATAGAAAAAATAACTTGGAATTTTCACGAAGACCCCAGTAATCACCCGCTGCTATTAGCATATCATGAGATACCTCATTCATTAAACCATGTTTTAGTAACCATAGGAAAAAAGAATATTGAGGAAATTGAAGAACAAGATCTTGCCATAGCACTTCGCCCAGAAAATCAGATCGCTATCCCTAAGACGAGAGAATTAGAATCAGAAGCATCCAGCCTTAATGAACTCAGACCACCACGAAAAAGACAGTCCACAGAAAACCCTATACTTGCAAGAAATCTCGAAGAAGCTACCGCAACCAACTCTCAACTCACTCTATTAGTAAATAAATACTTCGACGAAGGGCTTACTTTAAAGGGCAAAGCGATAGAAGAAGTGAAATTACGCGACACAGAAATCGAACAATTACAACATGCACTTCAAGAATCAAAAAACAAGATAAGACCATTGACGGAAAAAATCAGCCTGCAAGGACAACAAATCTCCCAATTTAATATTGAGAGACTAGAATTCGAAAGAACCCAACTCGAATTACGCTCTGAATTAGTCCACGTACAGAAAAATAACAATAATAATCTTGCCCTAGTAGAGCGAATAGGTCAAGCGAACCTTGAACAGAACGACCTTATTAAAACTCTCGAAATTCGAAACCTCGACCTCGAAAACCAATTCGAAAAAACTTTACAGAAAAACCAAATAGAGCTCTCAGCAAAATGCGGCGAAATAAATGAGCTCAGACGTAATTTACAGGAGACCCAGACAGAAAAACAGCAATTAGAAAGGGAAAAATCAAACCAAGTAATTAAACAAAAATATTTACAAGATCAGGTAGAAATCATTAAGCAAGACGCTCAAGGCTATCGCGAACATATCGAGACCCTTGAGAGCACGAATATCGCGCTACAATCACAGATTATAGCACAGAAACAATACCTTGAAAAAGAAACCAGTGAGACCCAAGATCAATTCAAAGCCTTACAAGAACAAAACGCTCATAGACAGGAGCAAGTAATTAAAGAAATAAAAAGGAACTACGACGTTCAGTTCGATCGACAACTAAAAGAAAAAATACGAGAATTCCAAAAAACTGAAGAAAAACTTATTAAAGAGAAACAGCAATTTGGAGAACAAACGAGGCTAGAATTCCAACAGAATAGGGAAAGTATATTACGAGATTATAACGTAGAAAAAGAAAGGTTAGAGAACACCATCTTAGAACTACGAGCTACTGTTGCACAAAAAGAACAGCATATTCAAAAATTAAATTCTGGTATAGACGACTTGAAACGAATACACCGACAAGAAATGAATACTCTGACTATTACCAAAGACCAACAAGACCAGACGAACGAATACGAAATGCAAATACTGAAAACAGAAAATATTCAGCTCCAACAAGACCTAAAGACTGTAAAAGACCAAATGAAAAATCTCGAAACCATGATGAGACAACTTATACAGAAACAGGAGTCGCAACCTACCTCCTCACAACTAGACAAAAGGGCACCTCAGGATAACAGACGACCACCAAATCGATCTAATCGAAATCAACCCAGCGCACCACCACCTGGAAATCCAGACGACGACGACCCCGATGACGATGATGAAGACGCTGATAGCCAACCTAACGCCAGAGGAAATCATTACCGACCACATCGAATGCCTCACGACCTGCTACCGAACCAAACCGCACCAGCCAAGGAGACTATTGATATAGTACCCATTTTTACCGGAGACACGGGAGAAGGAGCAGTCAACATTTCAGAATGGACAACGAAAGTTGACAGAGCACGACATTGGACAATGCCAGAGCAACACGGCTTATTATTGGAAAAGATATTAACAATGAAAATCAAAGGAAGGGCACAAAGTTGCATTTCGAACGTCGATATTTATACATACGACCAGTTGAAAGACGTTTTGATAAAACGCGTCAACCCAGTGAAATCATCACTGTTACTCATGAACGAGTTGACAGCATGCATCCACACTCAGGGAACGATCCAAGAGCATAACACCAGATTCCGAAGAATCTATATATCTTGGTTAAACGCTAAACGACTCGAACTTAAACAAGCTCATCAAACGGATGAATCAATCACCATATATTTACAAATATCTGACAAAGATATCATTCAGACTTATCTGCAAAGTCTCAAGGAAGACACACGAGCCTATCTCAGAACAAAGGACATATATTCGCTCGCACAAGCAGAAGCAACTGCTCGAGAACACGAAGATTTCAAAAGAAGCATCCAAAGACAACGAGGAATGTTTCATGAACCTCAACCCCAACGTAGACCGGAAAAACCCAGATTCAACCACGAAAAATCAAGATTCAGTAATAAACCACAAGAAAACAGGAAATTCTTCTCAATGAACAAACCAAACGTCCACCACACTGAATACAACGAATGCGACTCACATGACGAAGAGGAAGGACAGGAAAGCATGACGGAAGAAGAACGACAGTATCAGAACGATATACAAGAATTCGACCTTGACTCGATAAACACAACCAGTCAAATGAAAAAGGCACTCGAATATATTATGGTAATGAATCATCCGGACAGAAAATGCACGTATTGCAAAAGGCCTGGACATACTGAGCTGTATTGCAACCAAAAGAAGAAAGATCAAGGAATACCGAGTCCTTTCAACAAAGGCACCAATCAGAAGAAGAAACCTACCCAAAAAGGAAACCAAAATTTTCGACAGAATCCTCATCGGAAGAAACCTCCTCAACAGGAAGTGAACACGACAAACGAAGAGCAAGAAAGCACAAGCGACGACGAGAGCGTCCACGACGAGAGTACATCTCCGCAATAGATAAAGGACACCTTTTCACCGCGAAATTCAACTTCGAACGGACGACATTCGAAACTTTAACAGCATTAATCGACACAGGAGCATCCATTAACATAATCAAAGAACACCTTGTGAAAGAAAAGCACATTGTTAAAAAACCCATCCTCTTTAACACGGGAAAAACGACAAATAAAACACTCGGATATACGTTTATCAAATGCAAAGGAAACATTAACGACCGACGTGACAAATTTCATATAGTTCCATCAGACTATCCGATTAGAGAAGACGCTTTAATAGGAACCCCTTTCATTCTAAACAACGACGTCATAGTTGACTTACCCCGGAGAAAAATAAGAGTTAACAAAAAATATCAAGAAATAGAATCATCCGAATTCACTGTGCCTGCCGGACGGTTTATAACTATCCCCGTAGAAGTAGAGAAACGGAAAGGAACAGTCTTAGTAAGAACCCCTCAAGGAGACAGTATCCATCATATAAAGGAAGGTATTGTAAATATTCCATTAGCAAACGAAGGAAAGAAGAACATCACTTTTCAAACAAAAAACATTCAAATCTTTGAAGTAAAACCGAGGTTAACGAGCAACAAAAGTAACCAAAGTAATAAAAGAATTCAGGAACTGAAAACCAAGACTAGACTGGAGCACATAAAGAGTATTAAAGAAAAAGATGAAATTTGGAAAATCATACAGAACTATTCAGATCTATTCCAATTAGACCATGACAAGCCACCAAGTACCAACTTAGCAGAACACGTAATCGTAATTGACGAACCAACGAAACCCATCAATATCAAATCTTACAGACCACCTAAAATCCATCAGGAAGAAGTGGACAAACAAGTGCAAGAGTTATTAGAAAAGAAAATAATTCAACATTCTCAATCACCATTCAATGCACCCATTTGGATAGTACCAAAGAAAAAAGATGCGTCAGGAAAGACAAAATGGAGAATGGTGATTGACTATAGAAAATTGAACGAAAAAACAGCTCAGGATTCATACCCCTTGCCTGTTATAGAAGATATTCTCGACGACCTAGGAAAAGCCGCAGTTTTTTCTGCATTCGATCTAAGTGCAGGATTCCACCAAATACCAATGGAGAAAAAATCTAGAAAGTATACCGCTTTTAGTACTAACCAAGGACACTTTGAATACCTACAAATGCCCTTCGGATTAAAAAATGCACCGGCAACATTTCAAAGAATGATGAACACTGCATTAAGAGGATTAATAGGAAAAATTTGTTTTGCATATCTGGACGATATAATAGTTTTTGGAAAAACCATGGAAGAACATAATCAAAATTTGATAATACTCTTCAATCGACTGAGAGATACAAATTTGAAATTACAGCCAGATAAATGCGAATACGTGAAACCTGAACTCGAATATTTGGGACATGTTATTACACGTGACGGAGTAAAACCCAACGTAGAAAAATGCAAAGCTGTAAAAGAATTCCCCATACCTAAAACACCTAAGCAAATTAAATCATTTTTAGGACTCGCAGGATACTACAGAAAATTTATCCCGAAGTTTTCATCCATAGCTAAACCTTTGACTGACCTAACCAAAAATTATCAGGAAAACAAAAGTGGACCAATAACATGGACGGATAAATGTCAAGTAGCATTCGACACGTTAAAGAATATCCTCACGAATGATCCTGTATTAAAATATCCGGATTATACGAAAAAATTTGTATTAACGACTGATGCCTCAAATCAAGGACTAGGAGCTGTATTATCACAGGAAGGACACCCATGCGTTTATATATCGAGGACGTTAAATAAAGCCGAAACCAACTACACGACAACAGAAAAAGAACTACTCGCTATAGTTTGGGCAGTTAAACGATTCAGACAATATCTTTTAGGAAGAAAGTTTACAATAAAAACTGATCATCAGGCATTAAAATGGTTAGCTGATAAACCAGACCCTGCATCGAGGTTATTACGATGGAGACTTAAACTCGAAGAGTATGAATTCGACATCGAATACGTAAAGGGAAAACATAATGTAGTAGCTGACGCATTGTCTAGAGAAGCACATATGGAATTACCTGAGGACTACAACAAGGACAAGACATTTAACAACGAACTCATTTATCACATTGAAACAGATTCGTACGGGAACAACCAATATATAATTACCAGCAATATTGAGCAAACAGAATTTAAAATCAAACGAATAGCTCGGAGAAACACTTACAAACAGAGTAAAACAGCCCCTAATAAACTTAAATCAATGATAGACAATGTTCAGAAAGAATTCAAAACTATGAGCACCACGAATGATGAAATAAATCATGTGAAGAAAAGTCAGGAAACCCCTGAAAGCCGTAACCAAATTAATTACAACTTAAGACCAAGAGACTCAAACGCTATGAAAGATTTAGAGAGTTTCAGTGACGAAGACGAAACGAATCAAGACGAGACTTCAGATCAACCCCAAATTGATTTAGGCGTAGAACTGCCATATGACTATTATCAATACTCGACATACAAGTTGTTTAACCCCAACAATTTGGGACACCTTTTAAAAGAGAAACCCAATGTAAAAGGAAAACACTGGATAAAAATCACCCAACCGACAAATAATAAACCTCAAAGTCTCTACTATCAGATTCTTAATAAAGTAAGATCCAAGCTTACCATCAATAAAATCAAAGGAACTAAACATGTTAGGATATTTACAGATGATGTAATGACCAAAGCAGAGAAGGAAGAGATTTTATCGATATTAAGATTCTTTAGTATCAAAGACCACGAAACACAGTATGAATATTGCTTTTCGACCTTCAAGGAACCTGACTACATAGACAAAAAGAAAATAATAGCAGAAAGCCACGGTACTAACCTAAGCTCACACTTTGGAGAGTATAAAACTATACAAAGAACAAAAGAACACAGGGAATGGGAACGCCTCGAAGAAGACGTCAAACATTATATTAAGAACTGTAAAATATGTCAAAAATTTAAAGCTGTGAGAAATCGGAACATTGCTCCTGCTATTGTACCCGAACTGCCAGATAAGCCCTTTGAAAAAATTGCGTTAGACATATTCGGCCCACTACAAAGATCGCGTTCAGGGCATGAATATATCCTCAGTATACAAGATTGTCTAACTAAGTACATTGTATTATGCCCACTCGAGACAAAATCTAGCTCGGAGATCATCCAAACATTAAACGATGATTTTATAATGATCCATGGATCCCCTGATATCATTTTAACAGACCAGGGACAAGAATTTAATTCAAAATTAATGAAGGATTTCGAACAATTACACGGTATTTCGCATATCAAAACTACCGCATTCCACCCTCAAAGTAATGGGAGCATTGAAAGAATGCATTCCCTTCTTAAGGAATCAATAAAAACCATGTGTGAGGGACATATAGACAATTGGAAAGATATATTGAAATTGGTAGCCTTCGCTTATAACAGTTCGGTACACAGTGCAACTGGATATCGACCTGACGAATTGGCATTTAATAGAAAACTTAAAAAGCCATCAAGCCTACCTCATAAAAAATCATTGACTTATGACGATTTATTAAAGAAGTGGACACATACGCACGACACAATACTCTCAGAAGCACGCGAACGTTTACAATTGAAACAAGAACAAACAGCCAAACGATTAAACGAAAGTAAAAATAAACTGGATTTTGATAAGATCAAGACGGGACAGAAAGTTTACCTTCACAACGAAAGTAAAAAACATAAGTTAGACCTCGAATGGTTAGGACCATACGAAATAATAGAAATTTACAGAGATAAGTCAAACCTTAAGATAAAAATCGATGATAAAGAAAAAATAGTCCACCTAAATAGAATAAAGTTATTCTTTCCAGATGACGAACATAATGAAGACATTGCTGATGACAACGATCACGCTCATCGCAATTAACAGCGCTTTTACTATCGAACAGGTAACCTTCTCAAACACTTCATTCATAGAAGAATATCAGGCATACGTAGTGACCTATAGTGAAGAAATGAGGTTCTCAATAATTATCGACCTTAGGAGCATTTATACAGCCTATAAAGAAATCGATAAACTAGCTGACCAATATGTAGAACTGTCAGATGATGTCCAAGAAATAATAAACCCCATCAATCTGAAGGTCTATAAATTGAGGAAGCAAGTTCAACTGTTAACAACCTTAAATCCTGGGATTAAAGACGATGATCACGTTTTTAGTAAACAACTGACAACGAAGAAAATAAAAAAGCTAAGAGAAAGATTTGAAGACGCTATGCCATACAGAACATGGGGAACAATAACACCAACCCTCAGTGGATACACCTGTTTACAAAGAGATGATATTATATATGACCTGCAGACGAAATTCTTACAACTCAATAATATTAAAGACACACCGGAAAATCGTAATAAAGTAATACCCACGCTCAAAAACTTAAAGGAAATAACCGAATATATCACAAAAACAGGAAATCAAGACCTGGTTGTTGCGTGCGATATATTGACTCCTAGACGACGCAGAAGAGGAGTTTGTAACTTTTGTGGTAATATCCAAAAATTCCTATACGGAACTGCTACTAGCGATGACATAGACAGGATCGACGATAACATTCAAAATGTAACGGATTCAGTAAACCTCATTAAAACCTCAGTTCAGAAACAATCAGCAGTTATTCGTAAATTAGCTACCGAAACAGGAGAACACATCAAAATGTTAAAACAAGCGCAATTCCGAAGTATGTACCTAATATCTCTCATGTCGTGCATAGATACTTTACTATTCGATATAAATAATGTAATACTAGCTATTGAAACCAAAAAGATTCTACCTCAACTAGTAGAACCGGAAGTCATTTTAGACATGATCGATAAACTACTAAAGGAATCAAACGCCGACCATGTGTTCAATTATTACAACGAAACGCGAGCGCAACACTTCATAGATATCGCCGACAAAATAATACTGTTCAGAGGCAGCAATCTCATCTTCGAATTAACGATCCCTAAACTAGAAAATAATCAGTGGAAATTGTATAACGTCATACCTATCCCAAAGATTTACAATAATACATATGTCGTCGCTGCTCCAAAATATTCCCACTTGTTAAGACAAGGGAGCAACTATATGATAACTAATGAAATTGAGATTATGCGAATGAAGAAGATTGATAATTACTATGTTACACACTATAAGCACCCGATTTACGATAGAATCAATAAACCAACGTGTCAAAGCGACATCAAACAATGCGAGCTAAGTAAAATCAACGTCACCAACATGAGCTATATCTCATTATACGATAATCGCGGAGTGTTGTTAATACCGAACATTGAAAAACCAGTTCTGGTACTTGTAGAATGTAAGAACTATAGAAGCGAAATTTACATTAAAGAAGTGACACTGTTGAAAACAACGGATAAATGTACGCTAATGCAAGGCAATACCAAAACAATCCTGAATGGAATTCCAAAAGAATATCGATTGATAAATCCGAGTCTAACGTACTTGGCAATAAACTTTTCACAATTAGTTATGCGTATAAAAGATGTGCCAAACCAGATAGACACTACTTACCTAAAAAATATTGGTCAAGATCTAGATGACATCAGCAAAGACATAGAAAAAGCCAGTATCATACTTAAACACGACGAATTTTGGAAAACCATGAATGGATTACTCGATAAGCTCATTAAAATAGGTTTGCCATCATTAGGAATAACTGGTATATTGTTTGTACTATTGCGATGCGGAGCTGTAACGCCCGTCCTTAAATTTCTCAGAAACGGACTCTTCAAATGTTGTTGCCCCAGAGCCAATAAGAAAATTAAGAAATATGAGAATAAAGCGAAAATAGAACTGCAAAAACGTCAAAAACAACTAGAATACTTGACAGAACGGCAAGAACAATCAAACCTATCGGGAGCCCCGAAAAATATTGTAGCGGAACCAAAAGAGATAAGACCTTCGACATCTAAATTCATTATCGCCGAAGTTCAATCTAACTTGGGGGGTGTTAAGCCAACCGCATAAATTGCCTTAATTAGAGCAAATACTTTATTCTCATATCCATAGAATAAGAACAAATATAAATACAAAATAAAAATATATGCTCATATATTTTTTCGTTAATATAACTCGCTATGTCTCATGGCTTGCGTACGTGACCAAGCGACCAACGCACAAAGCAACTTTGTCTAGGATTAAGTATCGATATTTCTCGGCCTGCATATGCGCCCGAGCTCTCAACGTTTATATAAATATTTTATAAGATTAAATTTTATTGCGCTTCGCCTTCGGCGTGAGTCCGTTGTCCAAAACCCTTGAAACACTAGCGGACTGAGTCAGACTAACGCGTGGGAATATATACTTATCGATGGGTCCCACGGATGCATTCCTAGAAATGCAGTCACGTAAACCCTTGCCCCACTATCGCTATCCGACAAATATCGGCCCTGCGTAGCACGGGACTGACGACCTATAAGTCAGAATCGTGAAATCACTGTTACGAAGAGGTTCTCTCTTAAAGACCTCGACTGTTAGCTGCTACGCTAGCGATACGCCGTACAGTACACGGGATAACACGCGCAAGTTTTCATTAAGAAACTCCGTAAATTACGCGAACGCGTTTGTTGTAACGTTTAAACCATCGCGCTAATAAACCGGAAGAGTGTTATCCGCATCCGAGTTAAAATAACATCGATGTAACGAACTGATATAAGTGTAATTAAATCATTGACACAATTAACTCGTGATCTTCTCCTTTGTGTTAACCTGAAGACACCTTGTTCCAAATCCTGGCAAGCTCTGATTCTTCACCAGTTTCGCATCGTACTCACCAAGGTTCGTCCTCTTTCTGTAAAGACGTCGACTGTTTGTTATAACAGGAGTCCCAAGGAAAGAGACCTTTGATCAACATTTCGGCAAGTATAAAAATACACGTGAAACTCATCTCACTTCCAATATTGGTCCTGATTCTGACATCGAGGAAAGACTGCGCCGTCGATAAAGACACCGTTGGGCTACAGACCTATTGTTACGCGTATTACCATTCTGACACGTAATACAGCCCTGGAAAGGCTTCATCAAAAACTTAACCTGGCGATTCGAAAACCAGAGGTTCTTTATAAAGACGCGTTATCTTGTGATGTGTATTTTGCACAAGAACAGAGTTTATAACGAACGCTAGTTGGATTCGAGTCATCGAGCCATTTTGCGTAACAGCATTGTCGAGACCTTCGTCCATGCGTATGCGGAGTTTCCACGAGATTTGCCGCACACTTTCCGAGATATTAATTGTTAAAGTTGGTGAATTAGTCACACGTAGACAGCAAAATGTGCCTGCGCTCTCATTTATCGATTTTTTGTGCTACTTGGAGCCAAGAAACACGTAAAAAAAACTGATGGTTGCGTTCGTTGAATCTTTGTGATCGATAAGGCACCTTGAATTGGAAAGCTCACCGCAGAAATAAGCAATAAATTTAGAAATAAAGTCGCAAAAACCGAAGTTTTCGGAGAGCGAGACTTCTCGTGACGTAACAGCAGCCATCTTGCTCGACGTGTGGCAACGCTGCACCCGCGCAAATTTGATTCGTCTATCGGATATTTTCAACGCGAATAAAAAATATGATTGTGCGAAGACGTACATTTTTAATGGATCATAAAGGGCCTGTCGTCGATATTTACTTAAAGTTCTTTTACGTACAGCAAAGGCATCTCAATTTTTCTAACAACATGCACCTATCCAACGCATCTATATATAAATTCAGCATGGGAGAACCGTCATATAAAATAAACGTTCCTTTTTATACCTGCAAATATTGTGAAAATTGGGAAAGGGAAAAATAACATAACAATCGATGAAATATGTTTTGACTTTGGACAGATTGGACATTGGACATTGAGGTTAACTTCAACGCGACGTTTTTTTATTTGCAATCGCAATATTATCTTTTCATTTTCTAATTCTTGTCTGTCAGAATCTACATTTGTCTCTAAACTGGACTTCAGGTACAATCCCGTTACTCTTTTGATAAACTTCCACAGTATTATCATTCTCCATGTTAACCGGCTACAAAAAATAATAAGCCGGGCGCGAGGAACCGATGACAGCCACCGAAAATGCAACGATGCTAAACGTCAACGATATGGCGTACTACTGAAGTCGAGTAGTAGATTATTAAGGTTGTTTCCATATTATAAAAATAATAGGAAACTCGAAATTCAATACTTAAAAAATATTTCTCGAAAAATAGGCCATATGCATATATCTAAAACGTGGCGGTATTGCTGCGTGAAATAGACTCTAAGTTTACTAGCATGGTCATCACCGTAACTCCTTAAAACTTGCAAAATCTTTTGTAAAAATTATACACGATAGCGAAGCCTTATTCTACGAGAAAGCTAAAACCGATAGAGATTACGAGAAAGCATCACGCACGGGACAACATTCCGAAGATTCATCTGGCAGATATCGACATGGAGCTTTTCCGTTATTCCACTTTGCCACACTTTTCCATTGACCCAGGTTGACGCGATATCAACTCTTTCGTTCCATTTTGATACCGTTTTTTGTTCATTTTTACGTCTCTGAAATGATTTGCAGTTTCGCACATGTGCACCATACGGAACTTCGGTGCGAGTTGCATCCGTTAAATCAATCGAATGACAACTGGGAAGTTTAATATCCAGAATTTGAGATCACGACGAGTAGAGCGGTTGAAGGTCTTGCGAGGCGGCAACATCGAAAACAGGAAAGCGGCTATGTAAACGAGCATGGTGCAGTAATCAGGGAAGAGCGAGTGAGAGAGGGCGGGGGGAAAGAGAGAATAAAAAAGAGCACGAGAAAGAGAGAGAGAGGAAGAGAGAAAGTCTTTGGCGGACGGAGATGTGTGATGCGTGCACAGATCCCCGGCATGGAAAGCAAATATCGCCACGCAAAATAAGCGGCTTAAGATAGACGTCACGCGCGATCACTTGCGTCATTATAATTGAAAAATTGTACTCCACAATAAGGGGAATATCTTTCAGCCGTTCGTGAAACTTTCGAAGGCATTTCGAAATTTCAGTTACACGGAGAAAAAAAATCACTTTGATCAACGAAATATTTGATTATTCCGAGTATTCGTTAATTCGATGGAGTAACAAAATTCTTGATTCATTCTGAAATTCCATTTTCTTGATTAATAACTCGTCGGCATCCCTCAACGAAGGATTTCTTCTTTTTTTTCAACTATTGAAATGAAATTGAATTTTAGAATATTTTAGGAATTTCGGAATATTTTATTATTCCGAGTATTTGTTAATTCGATGGAGTAACGAAATTCTTAAAATATTCTGAAAATCCTTTTTTTTCGATATATAATTCGTCGGCATCCCTCAATGACGGATGTTTTTTTCTCAACAACTTTTTGCACTGAGGCTCGCACCTCACGACTTGCTCTTTTTTTCACAAGTTAGTTGAAATTTGCCCGACCATCGGCCGTCAAAAAATCGAATGTCAGAATATTTAAAAAGTTTGATTATTCCCAGTATTTGTTAATTCGATGGACTAACGAAATTGTTATAATATTCTGAAATTCCATTTTTTTCGATAAATATTTCATCGGCATCCCTCAATGACGGATTTATTCGTTTTTTTCAACAACTTTTCGATCTACGCCCGCACCTCATGCCTTGCTACGGTAATAAATGATATTTCATAATAGTTTATGAATTTCATTATTCCGAGTATTCGTTAATTCGCTGGAATAACGAAATTCTTAAAATATTCTGAAATATCATTATTTTCGCTAAACAATTCGTCGGAATCCCTCGAGGTCGGATGTCTTCTTTTTTTTTAACTCTCCGATCTGCTTACTACTTTTTTTGCAAATTAGATGAAATTTGCCCAACCATCGACAGACAAAAAAATTAATTTCAGAATATTTTAGGAATTCCATTATTCAGAGTATTCGTTAATTCGATGGAATATCGAAATTCTCAAAATATTATGAAATTCCATTTTTTTTAAATAAACAATTCGTCGGAATCCCTCAATGACGGAATTATTCTTTTTTTTCAACAACTTTCAGATCTGACGCTTGCGCCTCACGACTTACTCGTTTTTTTTCGCAAATTGGTTGAAATTGGCCCAACCATCGACAGACCAAAAATCGAATTTCAGATTATTTCAAGAATTTCGTTAATTCGATGGAATAACGAAAATCTCGAAATATTCTGAAATTCCATTGCTTTCGGTAAACGAATCATTGGCATCCCTCAATGACGGATGTATGCTTTTTTTTCAACAACTTTCCGATCTGACGCCTGCACCTCACGACTGACTCGTTTCTTTTTTCGCAAATTGGTTGAAATTTGCCCAACCATCGGCAGTCAATGTTCAGACAGTCGCTGTACGAATTTCATAACGATCGGGTGCTTTTGAAATATCGTGAGTCGTAGAGGTAATTGTGGCCCGTGAGCGTTCTAAGTCTCTCTCGATTCAGGCACTCCCCGCACGTCGCGCGCCGCGGTGTCCACATTTCCGCTCGTTCCCTTCGGTCGTTCGCACGAGCAACTACCTCAAGAAAACCCGGACGGTTCGCGCCGCGAAGATATTGGTCTCCTGTCGGAAAGAACACGTACACACCGTCGACTGGAGACGCACATTACGCAGGGAAGTTTATCTCGTTCACGGCCTATCTGTGCCAGGTGTTTATCGGCCTTTTTCTCGTTCTCACGGGATAGCCACCTCAAGCTCCCATCGAAAAGTTTCATGTCCTGCATACGGATCGGTAAATGTGACTCCGAATGCGGGGCCGATTATCACCAAGTAGACGTCGAAAGAGATCTGCAATCGGTAATTGGGATTTGGACACGCTTGTCAAATGAGCCAGTATCGGTAATTACTCGCGCGAGTGCGATGATCGGTAAGCGTAAAAAAACCGGTCGGCAGCATGGTGGACCACGCGTTGGACTTCCGTACTTTGTTTGACACGCGCGTAATTAATGTTACGTAGAATGTTGACTTTTTTGCAAAAAGATTTGCGCATTGGTGCGTTTTTTTATTCACCCTTTGAGTGCACGCGGGGTCGTTGTGATCCTAAAATTTCACGGCATAATTGCTTAAAATTCAACGACGTTTTTCGACATACGATGTTCGTGAATCTAATAGGAAAATTAGAAAATGCACTTTTAACATGATAATCAAACTTTCGTATGAGCGAAAACTTTGTTGAGATTTTAAAGATTACGGAAATGGCAAGTTGGAGAAAATAAAATTCGATTTTCGAGCGAAAAACCAACTTGGTATACGATAGGAAATGTTATCAGCCATGCTTTGTCCGAATTTGCTTCCGAATATGCTTTGTCCGAAAAACCAAAATGCTATACGATAGAAAATGTTATAAGCTATGTTCTGTCCGAATTTGAAGTAAATCAGACGAGTAGATTTTGAGATACGACTAACAGATTCATAAAACATAGTTTCGGGAAAAACGGGAAAAAAAGATGAATCACATCGATGGTTCGCAATAGCACAGTCGGCGATTTGATGCTTCAGAAAAATCGTCACAACTCACTCAAATTTAGGAATTTTAATAAAATCTCCGTCGCAAATTAAATCGAAGTTCCTAGCCCATCGAATGATGCAAAATGTCGAGATTATTCCGGCCTCCTTAAGTGCAGAGTTTTCGTGATATTCGAGGCCGAAAGTAGCCGGGGTCAATTTTACTCTTTTTCAACAACAGCAATGATTATCGATATTCGGCATCCACAACTTTTCGAATTGTATTCCCACTACGGCAAACCGAAGCCTACGCCAGTAAAAAATGCATCTTAGTGAGTGCAAGGACCGAGAGATTGCAACCAATTGCGCTCGTGCAAAAAAACACGTCGACAGCTTCATAATCCACTATCTCGCGAAGATCCTTCGCGAAAGAATCTCAACATCGTTGGGATTAGCTCCGTTTTACGACATTGAAGGATTTACATTGCTGAATGCGGTTATTCACGTACGTTTTTTCGAACCACGGTTGCACAGCAGGGCTGCCTTTCAATCGCTGCATCAGGCGATCAACCGTTTCTTCCCCCGCGTTACCGATCTCTTTTATACCGCCATTTGAAAAACCGAAAATTTCGCGGTAAGCGCCGCAGATTCTGCGATGGACTCATATCGATACCAGATTTTCCACATATTTACTCCAAAAATTTAAAAACAGCAAACAACAAAGGCAAAGCATTAAATAAAAAAAATAAGTAGTCCAGTCCGACATTCCGTAAGTGTGCAAATCTATGAAGAGAAAGAGAGAGAGAGAGAGAGAGAGAGAGGGAGAGAGAGAGAGAGAGAGAGAGAGAGAGAGAGAGAGAGAGAGAGAGAGAGAGAGAGAGAGAGAGAGAGAGAGAGAGAGAGAGAGAGAGAGAGAGAGAGAGAGAGAGAGAGAGAGAGAGAGAGAGAGAGAGAGAGAGAGAGAGAGAGAGAGAGAGAGAGAGAGAGAGTGAGTGATGAGAGTGAGTGAGTGAGTGAGTGAGTGAGTGAGTGAGTGAGTGAGTGAGTGAGTGAGTGAGTGAGTGAGTGAGTGAGTGAGTGAGTGAGTGAGTGAGTGAGTGAGTGAGTGAGTGAGTGAGTGAGTGAGTGAGTGAGTGAGTGAGTGAGTGAGTGAGTGAGTGAGTGAGTGAGTGAGTGAGTGAGTGAGTGAGTGAGTGAGTGAGTGAGTGAGTGAGTGAGTGAGTGAGTGAGTGAGTGAGTGAGTGAGTGAGTGAGTGAGTGAGTGAGTGAGTGAGTGAGTGAGTGAGTGAGTGAGTGAGTGAGTGAGTGAGTGAGGAGTGAGTGAGTGAGTGAGTGAGTGAGTGAGTGAGTGAGTGAGTGAGTGAGTGAGTGAGTGAGTGAGTGAGTGAGTGAGTGAGTGAGTGAGTGAGTGAGTGAGTGAGTGAGTGAGTGAGGAGTGAGTGAGGTGAGTGAGTGAGTGAGTGAGTGAGTGAGTGAGTGAGTGAGTGAGTGAGTGAGTGCGTGAGTGAGTGTGTGAGTGAGTGAGTGAGTGAGTGAGTGAGTGAGTGAGTGAGTGAGTGAGTGAGTGAGTGAGTGAGTGAGTGAGTGAGTGAGTGAGTGAGTGAGTGAGTGAGTGAGTGAGTCGAGTGAGTGAGTGAGTGAGTGAGTGAGTGAGTGAGTGAGTGAGTGAGTGAGTGAGTGAGTGAGTGAGTGAGTGAGTGAGTGAGTGAGTGAGTGAGTGAGTGAGTGAGTGAGTGAGTGAGTGAGTGAGTGAGTGAGTGAGTGAGTGAGTGAGTGAGTGAGTGAGTGAGTGAGTGAGTGAGTGAGTGAGTGAGAGAGAGAGAGAGAGAGAGAGAGAGAGAGAGAGAGAGAGAGAGAAGAGAGAGAGAGAGAGAGAGAGAGAGAGAGAGAGAGAGAGAGGAGAGGAGAGAGGAGAGTGATCGGAAGGCAATCAAGGAACTATAAAGTAACATTTATGCCAGTGTTCGTTCGGGCGTATCGAACGAGTTTCGGCTTTTTTTGTTGGTAAATACACGCTAGCCGGAGGATCATAAGGATCGGAGGCGTCCGACAGAAGAGAAGGTGTTACATCGAAGGTAGAGCACATATAGAGGTATACAAACGAGAGATAGGTGCGTGATGAGCTGCGGCGTGTGCTGGGTCCAGGCAAGGAGTCTGTCGAGACAGTTCGCGTGGCCGGAGATTGGTCTGACATCGTCTTCCATCGGTGGTGAGAGAGTGGGGGCGTGTTATTCAGGATTTAGGGTTCAACGTGGTGGTAAGACCGGCGTGGCGCGTAGTTAGTTCGCCCTGGCACCGGGGCATCCACCGACTCGAACGCTGCTGCTTCGGTCGCCGTCCAGCAGTCCTCGGCTTTCTCGTATGGCCATACGTCGGGACACGGTCTCACCGTCTCTTCAGCACGCCGTCGCTTTCCTACCGAGTCAACTTCTTCGTCTTCTTTTTGTTCCTCTCGGCTGTGTCGTTGTCCAATAACGATCCAAAGTTGAAGTCATCGACGTTGGGTGTCATTGGTTCCTTCGGTTTTTCACCGCAGCCTGGAAGTCGTTGCGCTGGGGGTGATGACTGCCGAAAAAGTACGCAAAGTCGCGGCTGAAAGAGAAGAACCGGAAGAAGTGTTTCGGTAATGCCGTTATCCGGTTATGCAGGACTAATATTTGATTTCCCGGGTGTTCTCCACTGCGGTGTGTCATTTGCCCGCGTCATTCAACGGTGATGATCAGATGCGGCCGTGATTCGATAACGCGCGATGCATGATGGCCCGATCGAAGGATTTCGAAGGGAGATGCGATCGTAACGATTGCGCCTGATTTTACGTGCTTTTGAAGGCCTTCCAGTTCTTCTCACACGTAGAAGAACCACTCGGCTCCGAAGTACCAAAGTGTTAACCCGCAGGGTATCTCGCGCGCATCTCGGTCATCGAGACTCTTGTAGGCCAAACGTGTTCCGTGTGTTGGCCAATTGGGTTCGTTGCCTCGACAGTTACGCGATATGTGAAGCCTGGACCAACCGATGATGCATGCCGATCTCACTTTTCGGCGCTGTTCGATGTTGTTGCACGTACGAGTGTTTGTTGTGTCTACGAGCCGGGATAAGTGATCTTAGCTCGACACCCACGGGGCACGGCATTCTCTCCCTTTCTTCCAAATCCCTTTTGTGGTCCACCGCATATCGGAGCCCGCGGGGGCGACCCCATCGCTTCAAAGTGCCACAGTGTGTTCGCCTGCAGGGGTTTCCTCGCGCGCAACTTCTCGAAACTCTTGTAGACCAAACATGTACCGTGTGAGGCCCAATTGAGTCCGTTGGCTCGACAGTTACGCGATATGTGAAGCCCGGACCGACCGATGATGCATGCCGATCTCAAGTTTCGGCATTGTTCGGTGTTGCTTCTACGAGTGTTTGTTGTGGCTACGAGGCAGGATAAGTGGTCTTAAGTTCGACACCCACGACGTACGGCATTCTCTCCGTTTCTTCCAGGTCCCTTTTGTGGTCCACTGCAGATTGGAGGCCGCGGGGGCGGCGGCCCCCTCGCTCGTTACTTGCCGATCGACCGTCTTGTCGCGAACGCCTTGGCCCTGAATGGAAATTCCTTTCAGCGCGATTCAATACGATTTTCCACTTGTGCTAATGATGCAGGGGACCAGCCAGCATCTATCGATGATCACAAAAGACATATTGAGGATCCAGGCGCTGCAGGAGAGATCCCTAGACATCTCGATCCCGTCCAACAATATGGAAGACCGTGCACATTCCCCTCTGATCGATTTCCCCATTGAAATGTCCAACGACGAAACAAATCTTCAACGATGATGGACATTTGATGGACGAAAAGTGAACAATCCAGACGATCATGCGAGACTTTCCAGCTGGAGAAGAAAGAGTGGGAAACTGATGAGGAATTGGGCGAAATTGAGGTTGGTTTCGACGAGTCAAACGGACATATCGAGAATCCAGGCACTGCAGGAGAGATCCCTAGACATCTTCATCCCATCCAACATTATGGAAGACCCTGCACATTCCCCTCTGATCAATATCCCCATTGAGATGTCAAACGACGAAACAAATCTTCGACGATGATGGACATTTGATGGACGAAAAGTGAACGGTCCAGACGATCAGGCGAGACTTTTTAGCTGGAGAAGGAAGAGTGGAAAGCTGATGAGGAATTGGGCAAAATTGAAGCCTACGGACGTGTGAATGGAGAAATGTGAAAACGTCAGTGCCAATGGGCATTGGAATGTGATTAAGTGAGCGAAGAATCCATTTTTTTCTTCACACTTCTATATTGTTTCGTCTTCTCACTGAATAGCTTATGCAAATTCCCCGTCGGTTGGCTATGCTAAATATCGCGAGAAAATAAGAGGTATAAAGCACGAGGATCGCTACCCCCACAGGCGATAGCGGTGTGTAGCTTCTGGTGTATACAACGTCGGGGAGAGTCTGAGATCGACGGGCAGGTATGCGCTCGAAATTATGCGTCTCGAAGCGCTCGCGCGCGCGCACCGTAATGTAGTAACAGCGGCGGCGTCTGTGTAGAGTGGTTTCGCGCAGTTATACGTTTACACTATCGGATAAACTGTTCCGCGTAGCCGGGTTTATACAGGCCGTATACACACAGGCGTGTACTTCGATGCCGGTATAAATTTCAAATTGTCTCAGATCTCCGGGGTGTTAAGTTACAGCATAAACAATCGCGAAAGGTTCGATCGCTAATGGCCGCCCGAGCCGTATACATCATATTCTATTATGTTGAATTCTATTTCGCGGTCTGCGATCTTGGAATTCGGTATCCCGGACTCAAACGACCCCATGTCGTAAATCTTTCTTTACGTTACGGAAACCGCCGGAGTCTCGCGAGCTATACAAATAAATATACACGTACGCGTAAGCGGCGAGGCAAACAGGGAGAGTGAGAGTTGGAATAAGACGCCCGTGGAAGAACCCGAAAAAAGAACGATCGAAGCTCCAAAAAACGATCGGCCGCGATCGTTGGGAATTGCCGAGGCTGGTACGGCGGCGTGCAGCGTGGGTGTGCGAGTTATCGGCACTCGTTGAAATGGAATTGTGCTTTGTGGTTCGCGGTATCGGAAACTCATCGGGGGGTGGCATTTTTTGAGGGGGTGGTTGAACACGAGGGATTTTTGTACTTGACGACTTTTGGTGGACGACGGTGATTATTGTTGCGGCAGACTTATCGGTCTTTGAATTACTCTTCGATGTCGGTAAGTAGAGGAATTTGCCCCGTGCATGTAACTATTGGATTGGTCTATTTATTAAGGGGTTAGGCCACAGTAACGGGTGTAAAATCATGTGCGAATTTAACAATTCTTTTTCGTATGAAAAAATGATTCAATCATAAAATGAATTACACATCGATTTAATATGAATATCAAGCTGTTATGAATAATATATATTTGTTTTCGATGTACACAATGCAGCCCCAATTTTTGAACTAGACGAAAAACAAAAATTCTCGTCAATCTACGTTAGAATACCTGGTGAAGTACGTACGAAATTTGAAAAATATTGTTTTATTCAAAAGTTGTAGGTATTTGAATTGAGTTGTAGGTATTTGAATGAATTTTCAGTGAAAAATTTCGTATAAAACTGCTTTTGAAATGAAAAGTTTTCGATTAATCAGAAATTCCGTACGTACTTCTCTGCGAAATGCAATTAGGAAGATAACTTTTTGATTTTAAGTAAATCGAGTGAAAATTGTTGAAGTTATTTGTCACGCCAATTGGAAAAAAGCTGTTTCGAGAAAAACGCGTTTAAAGTTTTAGGTACTCCATGGCCGTGCCAGAGGTGGGCTTACGTTATAAGCTCAAAGTCGGTGAAAACAAAATTTCTTGCTATACATCGAATAGGAACTTATTCTTATGATGATAAAGGGCCGGTTTAGCGAGAAAAAGATCGATTGTTTGAAAATTCTACTGTGGCCTTCCTCCTTAAGGCAGGATATATACAATTACAACGATCAAAAAATCGATTTCTTTTTTTTTTTTCTTTAAACGATATAACCATGTATGTAGAATATTTTCCCAAAGTTTCAAAGTGAAATCCGAAAAACTTCAAACGTTACAGCCCGTCAACGCTGTGCCTCACCGCTCGGATTCGGAGCGGGCGTGAACTTCAAACGCGTTTTTCTCACAAATGCATTATCGAAAATGGCGTTCAGGATTACTAAAAAACTATTAAGCCGATTGAGTTGAAACTTGGTAGAAATATTGATAATATTGGTACCTTCTACTTGAGGGTAATTGTTTTTGAAAAATGGAAAAGAAACTACTTTTTTAATCCACATTTTACATAAATGTTGCGTGAAATGTTGATTTTCTTTGGAAATACGTGCCGTTTTCTTAAATTTGAATTTACTTCATTTTAATTACCGTCACATAAAAGCTATACATGTTCTGACTGAAAAAATGATTGAACTTTTTGCAAATCAATGTCTACGGGAAGCTAGACTGCACGCCGATTCGCAACTCCCACGGCGATCTTGCTGTAACACTCTGCCATAATTCCGACATTTAGATGATGAATTAATAAAAAAAACAATTGTTTTCTATACTCAAATATACTATTAAAGTATACCTAAAGTTTGATAATTGTAGAATAATAATTTCTCAGTTAAAAAAATCCCTCAATATTGCTTATTTTTTCCTGTCTAAATGTATATCTCTTTTAGACGAGGAAAAAAATCGGATTTTCATGATTCTTTTTTAAGAAAGATTTCTTCGATATTTTTGAGACTCAGGGTATGTTTTACTACTTTTGGCTGTTACATGGTATTTTTTTGTTTATTAATATTTAAAAATGGCTGAGGCATGGCACGGCCTCCTAAACGGGCTGCGGCGCATGGTGCCATGTTTGAAGTGTGCATCTTTGGAAAGCAACGAAAGTTCCGTTTTACATTTGATTTTCCATTTTTTTATTATTATAGGCGATCTTTTTTATAGGTCTATTTAGTAGATTGCTAACTACAGATCTTAAAAATGCTTAAGGGGTCTTCTCACTTTAGATGCTAAAAAAGGCTATTTTCATGAATTTTTTTGATAGGTTTATTTTTATAGATATTGATACAAAAGTTGTTACACTTAATAAATAAACTTTCGAAATACATTTAAAAAATAATAATTTATTCAAGTCACTATTTATAGACGAAAATGGTAGTTGAAAAAATGTCCTAAAAAATCGTAGGTCCGCGCTGTTGATGAAATCTCGGTAATGGATCATCCGAAACAAAAAAATCAAACGGTTTTAGATTCAGTATGTTAATGGCTATAGCGCATATCATACGATTTTTTTATATATACAAAAATAACAAAATGGCGGACATTTTTCGGAAAAAACGTGTTTTTTCACCGTTTTTGGCAAAAAAAATAGTAAATATAAAAATTTAAAAAAAATCCCTGTTATGCGCTATAGCTATAGTTGTAAAGAACATGTGGTTAAAATTTCGTAAGCATCGGTTCAGTACTTTCGAATATTTTTTCAACAAGCCGTCGAAAAACGTTTTTTCGAGAAAAATGCGTTTAAAGTTTGTTCGCGTTGCATAAAAACATGAAATTTTATTTTTCAATGTATTTTGAAGTGTATTTATTAAGTGTAGCAACTTTTATATCAATATGTATGATACAAGCCTATCAAAAAAATTCATGAAAATAGCCTTTTTTAGCGTCTAAAGTGAGAAGACCCCTTAAAGGATTTATGTAGGCCAAATCTGCCAAACGAAATTAAATTCGTTGCAGTCCAACAATGCGAACTTCGGTATCGTATGGTGTCAGACGGCGTGACACGTAACGTCGGCGGGATTAATCGGAAAAAAAACCAACGAAGATTTTTCTTTCATTAACACTCATATGCAGGATATGAACCAAGAAAAAGTGAGAAACACTGAAAATCACTGAAATGGTACACTTTGAAACAAAAATATTCAATTTTCCGAAAAAATGGCTGCAATAAAAAAAAAATTCTTCACAAAAATTTGTTCAACATTCAGGGTCATGTTTTAAACAATAACGTTAGAAATATTTATACCAAATTTCGTTACAATCGGTCGATTAGTCTTTTCGCTATACGTCGCGCCAGTTTTGAAAATGCAATTAAAAAGATCGTGGCATACCTCCACCATTTTTCAAGATTAATAAAAAAAATACCATGTCACAGCCAAAAATATTAATGAAAACTACCTTAAGTATCAAAAATGGCGAAGGACTTTTTCCTTTAAAAAAAAATCACCACAATCAGCGAATTTTTTCCCCGCCTAAAGGTATCTCGTAAAAGGAAGAAATGTTCTTTTAGTGTAATAAACAAGCTTGGAAAGAGCGGATACTTTCTTGAAATTTCGAAATTTGTGAAAGTGGCAATCTGGAGAAAAAAAATCCATTTATTCCAAAAAAAACTTTAATAATTTGTTATTAATAAATGGAAAAAGATTTTTGAATGATTCGGTTATATGATAGAAAATGTTATAAACTCTGCTCTGTCGGAATTTGAAGTGTATTGGACGAAAAGATTTTGAGATACGACTTCCACCGTTTCATTAAACATAATTTCGGGAAAAAAGGGTAAATCGCAGCGGGCGGTTCGACGTAGCGCAGTGGGCGGTCTGATCCTTCACGAAAATCGTCATAACTCGATCAATTTTCGGATTTTTTTCACAAAATCTTTATTGCAAATTAAAGTTGGATTTTAGACTATAAAACTAAGCAATAAATAAAATCGTGTTTTTTCAATTCCAAGTTTATGCAGGTCTCTCAACTACTTGTAATTTTTAAATACGATAACTCGACTTCAACTACCGATTAATGTCGGAGAAAACAGACAAGAATAGGCTTCTATTTTTCACTCGTCGCTTTCCAAGCACGAATCTGATTGACGAAAACCGCAAACATCGAGTCACGATTGACTCACCGTGAGAAGCGCGATGGAGAAAATATGCGAGCCGAAACATACAAAGTCGTGCTAATGAAAAATGGAAATGATAAAAGCCTTGCCAATCGACTTTAACAAGATTGGCATACTCCTTAGGCGTTTTTTCTTAAGCTAGCGGATCGTGTGTAAATTTCGAAAATAATTTAGAAATCAATTTCTCAGAATGTGGCAGCTAATGTATTGTTTTTTTTTCTTCTTTTTTCTTAGAGATATAGTAGAAATTTCCTTGTCTAATCGAATTCAATGTCACGCTGAGGAGGAGGGGGGGGGGGGCAGTTATAATCCGCATTCCAGGGAAGTCGCAAACGAATATCATAAGCACAGTAACCTGTGACGGATGCGAATACAACTGCGTAAGGCTTTGCATAGTATATACTTGAAATAAGAGAAGCGCTGAAAAAAATAAATACTTGGAATAAGAGAAGCGCTGAAAAAAATGAATACCAAATGCCATTTCAGAAAAAAACAATCGCAATGTTGTTTATCCGAGCAGACGCAGACTTTTCCGGCGCCCTGATCCGAGCAGTTTAAGGGATCTTCTCACTTTAGACTCTGAAAAAAGGCTATTTTCATTAATGTTTTGGATAGGTTTATATTATAGATATTAATATAAAATTTGTCACACCTAATAAATACACTTTCCAAATACATTTAAAAAAAATTTGATGTATTTATGTAACCCAAACAAACTTCAAATGCGTTTTTCTCGAAACATCGTTTTTCGACGGCTTGTTTATAAAATCTTCGAAACTACTGAACTGATCCTTACGAAATTTTAACCACATTATTTATAACTTTAGCTATTAGCGCATATCAAGGATTTTTTTAAATTTTGATATTTACAATTTTTTGCCAAAGACGGTGAAAAAACACGTTTTTTCGAAAAATGTCCGCCATTTTTTAATTTTTGCATATATCAAAATCCGTATGATATGCGCTATAGCCATTAACATACTGAATCTAAAACCGTTTGATTTTTTTGTTTCGGATGATCAATCTCCGAGATTTCATCAAAAGCGCAGACCTACAATTCTGTTAGGACGTTTCTTTAACTACCATTTTCGTCTATAAATAGTGACTTAAATAAATAATTAAAAAAAAATGTATTTCAAAAGTATATTCTTTAAGTGTAGCAACTTTTATATCAATGTCTATAATATAAACCTATAAAAAAATCATAAAAATGGCCTTTTTTAGCGTCTAAAGTGAGAAGACCCCATAAGGGATCATCACAGTGCAACGGGTCGAAAAATAGCTTGTTTCGCGATTTTTTTTTTCGATCTATAAAATTCGCTAATCAGTCTGATTTTTTAATGGCAAATCGAAGCACTCATGAAGAACAGAAAATAATGTTTTTTAAGTTTTATTTTTTTTACATTTTTTTTGACGGTTGACAATGACTTCGGAAAGAGGAGTCCGCGCGGTGTACACGGTTGTGGCCGTAAATATTATCTGAAACAAAATATGTAAAAAAGATTATTAATCAGAATGCAAGCCGCTATCTTGCCATGGAGGGTTTTTTAAAAATGAAGATTGACAAAATAGCGGCTTTTTGAAAAAAGGTATCTAATTTAGCCTATTTTTTCCAAAGTTTTTCGTTAAAAAAAATATGAAGATTTTTAAAAAAGTTTCCATAGCAAGATAAAGAATGGCGTGAAGAATGTTGTGTCAAAATTTGAGACGAATAGCTGGAAAACTCTTCCTTTAGGAGTGTACACCGTTTTGAAAAACGATATTTCGATAAAAACGCGTACGTCCGTGTCAGTTCTGACGCGGCTGCTCGAATCCCTTTCTCTGAGAAAGGCTGTAGCCACCGCAATAATTTGAATTTCGCCCTAAAAATTGAACAGCATGTCTATAACGGTCTATCACTATCGGCTAGCGCAGAAAATGGATTTTTTTTTAAATTTTACACTGTGACGATCCCTTAATTGTCAAATGAGGCGAAAATAACATCCAGACGAAGCCACATTGTCTTCTATGCAATCAAAAGTGCAGCGTTGATAAAAAAACGATTTGCAACATTTAGGGCATTTTTTATGGTGTTTAATTAGGAGCAATGGGTTTCATGGTTGATTGAGTTAATTTTCACCGTGAAACGTGCTTTTCTTTGCATAAGCGTAAATGATCCTATTTTTTAAGACGAAAACTGAAAAAAAGTTTTTTACGGAGCACTTATTCTTTTTTTATGATATATGTTTCTCCATTTGTCGATTTTTTCATCTCAGCACACGGAATAGAGTGGAGATTCTAAATATACAAAGTAATGCAATTAATCTCGGAATGGTGTCGAAAATTAAAAACCATGGACTCATCATGAGTGCGAGATAATGCCGATGCGTACGAAAGTGGCGTTACGAATCGCCATCCGCTGCCGAATACTCTCGAGTTGCTCAACTCGAGTCAACAGCCTCTTCGACCTTCGACCTACCCACGTATGGAGCTTAGAGTACAGGAGTCCAAACTCCATAGCGGAAGCGGAAAAAAGCATCCGCGAAAATGTAAAAAGTTCGGGTAGAAAATTTCACCACCAGCGTCTCTTCGATAACGAGTGACCGACCGATACAGAAATAGTCAGACCACATAGTAACCGCGATACGTGGATTGATCGTAAAAAAGTATTAAAAAATTGAAAGCTATTGAAGGACTAAGCAATCTATGAAAATAATTTTGGAAATGTTTTTTGTAGCGTAATTACTGTAATACCAGAAAAAAAAACGAAAATCGTTTTAAAAAAATTAACAATAATAATAATTCGCAGATGTAAAGAATAGGCATTGGGATTGGTACTTTTTTGAATTATAATTTATTTTGTATTTTACACATGCCGATGATGAAGGACACGGGAAAGGTATTAGGAATTTACATTATATAGGTATACAAGTTTTGAAGGTTTGCTAAAAAATATTAACTTTTAATTTTTATACACTTTTTATACTTCACACCGTGGCCGGAAGAAAGACGATTTTTCGTGATTTTTCTCTGGGAAACGTGTGTAGACTTTCGATGTCTATTTTTTTTACATTAGAAGGGGTGGTTTTGAGTATTTTTTACAATTTTTGTATTGAAAAATATTTTTAAATGTGGTAGATACAATGATTTGTGCAGACTGCTGTTTGAAAAACGTCCTTCCCGGTGACCATTTCGTTTTTGCATGACATTGTCTTATTTTTGGAAGAAGGATTTAATAAAATATTGATTTTTGAAAAAATGGCCGCCGCTCAAATTGAAAGTATCGATTTCCGGTGAAAAAAACGCTTAACAAAAAACTATAAAACCCCAAAAAATTGCTTTGTTCAAGCGTTGCTTCGTAATATGGAAAGAAGCTTTCAAAATTTGAGGTTGTCCGGCGAAGTAATTTTTGAGAAATCCTGGTCATCGATCTTCGAAAAGTCATTTTGTGAACAACGCGTTTAAATTTCGCAGGTTCGCGGAACTTACCTATAAACGCCCGTAACTCCCTCAATATCGAGGGGATCGACATGAAATTTTTCAGACATTATTTTTTAAACGTTATATTTTGAGAATCCACTGAAAACAAAGAATGGATATTTTCAAAAATTTCAACTAGCCTTAATATTGGAACAAATTTTTCGTTATTAAGTTACTTAAGACGATATATATATATATATATATATATATATATATATATTTGCAACGATAAAAAAATTGATGTCTTTTTTTTCCTTAAACGATAGAACTATATATGTCGAATATTTTCCCGAAGTTTCAAAGCAAAATTTGGAAAACTTCAAACGTTACAGTCTGTCAACGCTGTGCCTCACTGCTCGGATTCGGAGCAGGCGTAAACTTCAAACCCGTTTTTCTCAAAACTGCATTATAGAAAATAGCGTGCAAGATTACTCAAAAACTATTTAGCCGATTGAGTTGAAACTGGGTAGAAATATTGATAATATTGCTGCCTTCTGCTTGACGAGAGTTGTTTTCGAAAAATTAGAAAAAACTACCTTTTTACATCAGATTTTAACGAAATGTGCCGTGTACTGTTGATTTTTTTTGTAAATGCGTGCCATACTCTTAAATTTGCATTTTTTTTTCATTTATCCGATTGAGTTGAAACTGGGTAGAAATATTGATAATATTACTGCCTTCTGCTTGACGAGAGTTGTTTTTGAAACATTAGAAAAAACTACCTTTTTATATCAAATTATAACGAAATGTGCCGTGTACTGTTGATTTTTTTTGTAAATGCGTGCCCTACTCTTAAATTTGCATTTTTTTTTCATTTTAATTACCGTCGATTCGAAACTATACATGTTATAACTGAAAAAATAGTGATTTTTTTTTGCAAATCATAGTCTACACCGTTGCTGTGACACTCTGCCACAGCTCCGCCATTTTGATGGTAAATGAATTAAGAAAAAATGTTTTGTATACTTAAATAAACTATTAAAGTATACCTATAGTTTGGCAATTGTAGAATAATTATTTTTTAATGATAAAAATCCCTTAAAATTGCCTAATTTTTTCCCGTCTGAATGTATGTCCTTAAGGTTACTTAAGGCAATTAAACAACGCCTTAAGGTTACTTAAGGCGTTGTTACGGGGTCTTCTCACTTTATACGTTAGAAAAAGGCTATTTTCATAAATTTTTTTGATAGGTTAATATTATAGATATTGATATAAAAGTTGCTACACTTAATAAATACACTTTCGAAATACATAAAAATTCTTTTTAAAATTTATTTAAGTGACTATAGGCGAAAATGATGGTTAAAAAAATGTCCTAAAAAAATTGTAGGTCTGCGCTGTTGATGAAATCTCGGAGATGGATCGTCCGGAACAAAAAAATCAAACGGTTTTAGATTCCGTATGTTAATGGCTATAGCGCATATCATAAGATTTTTTATATATCCAAAAATAAAAGAATGGCGGACGTTTTTTGACAAAACAAAAAAAACCGTTCTATTCACCGTTTTTGGCAAAAAAAGTAAATATCATAATTTTTAAAAATCCTTGATATGCGCTATGGGTATAGTTGTAAAGAATATGTGGTTAAAACTCATAAGGATCGGTTCAGTAGTTCGAAGATTTTATCAACAAGCCGTCGAAAAACGTTGTTTCGAGAAAAACGCGTTCAAAGTTCATTTGGATTACATAAATACATAAAAAAAATGTTAATGTATTTCGAAAGTGTATTTATTAAGTGTGACAACTTTTATATCAATATTTATAATATAAACCTATTAACAAAATTGGTGAAAATAGCCTTTTTAGCGTCTGAAGTGAGAAGACCCCTTAAATATTTGTTAAATTCCTGTCAAAATAACATACACAAACATACGAAATACCGGACGCGATCTACACCAGCACCGCTTGACTCTCAAACTTACAATTTTTTGGACCCTTCATAGTACGAAGTTTCATCTCCTGTACTCTCACCTCCACATATTGACGTCTAAACGCTTGCATATTTCGCGATTCGAGAACCATCCCATTTTTTTTCCTTGACGAGAGGAATTCCACCGATTGCCAAAAAAAAACAAAATCAAAGCGAAAAGTTCGCAGCGAACTTCTTCAAAGATCGCATAACGATTTCCCAACGCGAACCCGTGAGAACTTCCCGTAGCAATTCCACGAGATCCTCAAGGGCTGACATCGTCTCGGTGACGCCCTCGGTCGAGGAATTTCACTCCCCAATCGCAAGTGGACTCGCCTGTCTGCGTTCTCACAAGTGCCACTGGTGTAATTTCCTTCGACTTTTTGGCAGCGGTTCTTTGTATTCGGAGCTCGTTATATCGCGTTACAAACAATTTTCAGCCACTGCAAAAAAAAAAGAATCCTATCGCTGTATACCGCATCCATCAACAGTGAGATCGAGAAAAAATGTGTCGGCACGCAGCCGGTCAGACTAATTCGCTAAATAATGATTTAATGAAGCCATTAGCGGGCAAGGCGCTGCGCTATCTCGCCCTCTCGATCTTGTCGAGTTTTCGCTCGAGACGCTCGTTACGCTCTTGCAACACGTAGCGAATAGGCGTCTTGCACAATGCGCGCAACAAATGTTTTTTTTTTTCTTCTTTTTTCGTGCACCGACATTGTACAAATACGTAAGTCACTGCAATTGCATACGAGTGTGCACGGTGCCTGTACTCCAGCACCGATTTGAGTAATCCCACGGAAATTTCCTTTCGATCGAATCGCTTAGTTATCAATAGAACGATCTCTCGAATGGCGAACAATGTACACCGATATCCACGCGTAAGTTATATGGGGAATAATAATATGAAGAAGAGGTGGTCTTTTTGGGTCTTGCGCATTTTGGTATTGAAACGCCCACCAGCCCTCTCCTTTTGGGGATGGCGACCAACCCGGAAATGTCCCGAGTTACCTTACAAGGAACATCCCTCAGGTGACACCCTTCGATATTGTTGAAATTTGGATATGTTATAAAGCACCGAAAAGTAAGCGATACGTATTTTTTTATCGGCGGAAAAACGGTTTTAAGGGGTGAAACCACTCCTTTATATAGGGGTGATTCACCCCTTATTTTTTTTCGTAATGTCACTATAGTGGATTTTTCATTGCTTCGGATTAGAAGAATTTTCGTTTTTGTTTCATTAAAATTGGTGGACTCCTTGTGTGTGAAACTGCTATATTACCCCTAGAGATGCCTTTTTTCGAGGGGTGGTTTCACCCCTTTAAACCGTTTTTTCCCCGAAAAAAAATACGTATCGCTTACTTTTCGGTGCTTTATAACATATCGAAATTTCAACAAACTCGAAGGCTGTCACCTGAGGGATGTTCTTTGGTAGTCCCTACGCCCGCGCTCTGTGATTTTTTTCACCCGTTGATGGATGAATAGGAACTTACCGCGGTGATGATTCCAATTCGTTGTATTCACTGCTCGGACTGTGATATCGAAGAAAACGTGTTAACAACGCGCCTACCATTTGTTCAGATACGCTGCAGTAGCGAGTGGCGAAGCCAGCAAATTGGACGACACAACAGCACGGAGAAAACTACGTTCGCAGCAGTGCCGGAATCATACTTTTCTTAAGACCTTAGGCCACAGTAACGGGTATAAAATGATGTGCGAATTTAACAATTTTTTTCGTATGAAAAAGTGATTCACTCATAAAATTAATTACACATCTATTTAGGATGAATATCCCGCTGTTATAATTTTTTTTTTCGATGTAGAAAATGGCCGACTACTAATATTGTCTTTTGTTATCTTTTTTTAGGCGCTCCGCGGCGTGACATTTAGAAATCACAATTTTTTACCTAGAACAAAAAACAAAAATATATATCGAAAAAAAATATATATATTTTTTCTAATAGCTTGATATTCATACTAAATAGATGTGTTGAGTTAAACTAAATTGATTTTATGAGTTAATCACTTCTTCATACGAAAAAAAAAAAATTTTAATTCGCACATGATTTTATACCAGTTACTGTGAGCCGAACTCCTTAAGTATAGGCCACTTTGTGCCGCCCCTCCTATCCCAATCACTTTTCTAGGCCTAGGCTTTTTTGGGTACCACTAAAATCAGCCGCCCCTAGGCAGCTGCCTATACGGCCTATTGACAAATCCAGGACATGTTTGCAGTCTGGCGTTAATCCGATCTGTAAGGCATGGTGTCAGAAGTGTCTGAGATTCTTATCGAACAACTCACTGAAATGCTGAGATATGTCATTCATTATAAAGGAGATTGGCGTGTCTTAATTAATCGATTCTGATGGAACAGATACTGCAAAGTCTATAACGTTGACAGCGACTTTCTCGCGTCGATAGCACCTGCTATCGACGTTTTTCTAAATCGGGCCGAGCCTATAAATCGTGCTCTGATTGATGAGTTGGCATTTAGAAAACGCTGCCAACCATTGCCACCTGGCATCTCGTCATGAGCTCAATTCGGGTCTTCAATGGAGTCTCTGAAGTACGACACCTTACCGGAAAACTGTATAAATTTTAACGGCGCCCATTTTGGTTGCTTATTGAGGTCGTTTGGCATCACTTCCAAAGCAACATATCGATCGCGGTTACATCCAAACCCAATCGAAGCAAAACAACGTGTCCAGCGGTGATTTTGAGACATGTATCGCTTTATGGAATTAATAAGGGCTAGTGAACGATGGGTCTAGAAAATTCATGTCCATCGAGCAGGATGTTGGCCAATCCAGCTGAGTGAGGAATAAAAAATGGCTCCGCCAGCCTGCCAAATGTGGAGGTACCTGAACCAATAGTAATTTTTTTACCAGTTTGGACTAGATCATTCTAGATGCAAAATCTTCCTTTGATCACGAATAGTCCAGTTAGGTGAATCCAATCCGCGTTTTACTTACTGTAGGCGCGTGGTTCCGTCATCACTTTCTTCGAGGCATATTTCTGGGACTACAAAATTCATATCCATCGAACAGGATGTTGCCTAATCCAATTGAGCGACGAATAAAAAATGGGCCAGCCTGCCAACTGTAGAGGTATCTGGACAAATTGTTATTTTTTTCTCTGACTGGATAAGATCATTCTCGATGCAAAATCTTCCGTTGATCACGAATATTCCAGTCAGGTGAATCCGATCCGCGTTTAACTTACTGTAGGCGCGTGGTTCCGTAATCACTTTCTTCGTGGCATATTTCTAGTAGAGATTCATAAAAGCGAAAAAGAGTTGGTAATCCCTTGATGGACCGTATCCTGGACAGACCACACGAGAAAGGCGCAGCGCGATTATGCTAGCGGTGTCATTGATCGATGATGAACAGAAACTTCGAGTAGGTTAACAGTTTAACGGACTCTATTATGATAATCTACGTTCCGTTTTGACAGATTGAGTGATCTAGTTAACATAAGTACATTTAGCAGCGTCAGAGATACATCGTACAAGCAATATATATCAAAGATACGAAAAATCTGCAAACAAAAGGCCAAATTAAGAAAGTAACAAATACTTACAAATAATGAGGCATGCTTTGTATGTAAATCGGTGTCTCTCTATCTCTGCATATAATAAAACAGCAAGGGGTGATTTGTCTGTAATTTATGAGTTTTTAGAAAGTTTCGTTACAGACAGTTTATATTAACTAAATCAATTGGAAGTAGGGCGAGGGGATTTTGTTGAGTAAGGATCCCACACAGCAATTGTGCGGACCCTTCTCCCCATATTATAAAAGATTTTTCACAATCCCACCAAAATAGAAAATAAAAATATAGAATTGAGGGGTACTTCTGGGCGTACTTTTGCGTGATGCCGAGGGAGCAGCTAGTGTAGATATCAAACACTAAGTTTTTCTACAAACATTCAATTAAAACAAAACAAGGTAAACCTGCATTTTTTCCAAAAAAAATCTACAGAAAAGTGTTGGTACCTAAACGATGTCTAAGTGGACTTAAA
>OY723390.1:25817253-26023051 GCA_963210295.1 Ophion ellenae | reverse complement strand
GTACTTTTTGCGGTTTTTCGACGATTTTTTGGGATTTTTCTTATAAAACTTACCTTGCTATCGGCGCCATTGTGCTGCACTCGGGCGGGATGCGTCCGTAGACACCTCATTTGTAACTCTTGTGACGTCAGGAACGTCAAAAGTTAGGAATACCTACCGCCAAAGTTTGTTGGGGTTTGTTTGGGTCATCTTACTTGTTATCTAACATTCACTACTAATTTTCATGTCACTTTCCCTTTGTTTTCAATTTTCTAGTAACTTTTCAATAATTTTCAATGATTTCCAATAAAACTTTTCAAAAACATACTCTTTTGCGTTTTAGCAGTTTCAATGATTTCCAATAAAACTCTTCAAAAACATACGCTTTTCCGTTTTAGCAGTTGAGACTCTTTAGCAGTGCTGCTTTTAGCAGTAGATCTTTTAGCAGTACAGTTTTAGCAGTAGAGCTCTTAGCAGTACAGTTTTAGCAGTAGAGCCCGTTTAGCAGTCGAATTTTTAGCAGTTCTTTTTTAGCAGTAAAGCGGTAGAGCCACACTAGCTGTTCCCTTGGCTTCGCCCACCTTGAGATCCTATCGATGGCAGAAGAACCCCTCAATTCTCTATATTTATTTTTTATTTTGGTGGGACTGAAACATCTTTTATAATATGGGGAGAAGGGTCCACACTATCACTATGTGGGATCCGTACCGACCAAAATCCCCTTCCCTTACTTCCAATTGATTTAGTTAATGTAAACGATCTGTAACGAAACTTTCTGCAAACTCATAAATTACAGACAGATCACCCCTTCCGGTTTTATTATATGCAAAGACAGAGTTGCATCGATTTAGATACAAAGCATGCCTCATTATTTGTAAGTTTTTGTTAATTACTTAATTTGGCCTTTTGTTTGCAGTTTTTTCTTATTTTAGATACATATTGCTTGTTAAAAATGATAACGAACTGCAGACATTTTGTGAAAATTAAAGAGTTGCACAGTACTCATGATTATTCGTCAATTTTTATTTGTTCATTTGTTTATTCGTTTATACAAATTCGTTGCCGATCGATTTTATATAAACGATCTGTAACGAAACTTTCTAAAAACTCAAAAATGACAGACAAATCACCCCTATCAGTTCTATTATATGCAGAGATATAGTTTGACCGATTTACATACAAAGCATGCCTCATAATTTGTGAATTTTTATTAATTAGTTAATTTGGCCTTTTGTTTAAAGTTTTTTATTTTTATTTTTGATATATAATGCTTATCGAAGATGATGACCAATTGCAAAGACAATGTATTAAAAAAAAAACTACACAGAACTTATGATTATTCGTCAATTTTTGTTTCGTCTTTCGTTTCTTCATATGTTTATTCATTTGTGCTCATTTGTTCTTTTCAATATGATATTTGTTCCCTTTGTTTATTGAAAGTGTAATTAACTGCACAGGATTATGCCCATAAACCTAAATCCTATTCCAGGCTTTGAGCTGAGTTTCCGTAGAAGATTCATGGCAACCAATTCAGTAATTCTCGAGCTTTAAACGAACAAACATACGTTCCCTAGAGATTTATTTATGTAGAGATTGAGAAACGCTTGGAAAGTTAGAAGAATTCCACGGTGAGCGGGCGTGATCTTCATTCAAAGAATCTAAAAAAGAAATGTGTTGTACTCTTTTTGGTATATACTTTTAGGACCCACTTTCAATAAATTTCATTCCTAACAAAGTCTATTAATAGACTTTTTCTTTAACAATTTCGATATCCTCAGATCAGTTTTCGACCCAACATTCTTTACTTCTGCGATTCTTCTGCCAAGTTCGCAAACCTTTTGTCGATTATTGGCATTTTCGTCTCCGTAGCAAAAAAATGTTATGCGGTAATAATTTTGCTGGAATTGTTTTTTTATACACGAATTTCTCTCCGTGTACACTTCAAAAGCTTCGAAGCTGCTAATCGAAGAGATTCGTAAATGCAGCCCTAAATTATTTTTTCACACGAGAGTTTCGAATTATCCGCAAAATTCTGAAAAAAAGTTACATGTAGTCAGGTAAATAAATGAATGCATTTCGCACGAAAACTAAATAAGTTTTCCAAATATTTGAATCTCCTTTTTCACTTTTCCCGATCTTTATTACAATTTCTTCGTTTCGAAAAATTAGAGTTCATCAAGGGGGTCATCCCATGTGACAGCTATTTTTTCTGCTTCTTTGAGGCTTTTTCTTTACGAACCATTAAACACACACTATCTTTGAATTGTTACCACACATTTATTAACATTTTTACAGTCTCTCAGAATTTTATCGAACAAAAATAACGAGTTGAATCGACTTTACACCGTTCGGAAGACACTCATAAATGAAAAATGTTGGTTTTCGGCTACCATGATTCCGGAGGTTTTGCTCATCTGAAATAAACTAGATATTTAAGGTAGTACCTCCACAGAAGAGTTGCATTAACAAATGGTTGAAATTTGACATATACGTTATTTAATACATTATCCAAACATCTGTGCAATTTGAATAAGTTTAACCACCCCAAACCTGAGATATTTACACTTCAAGTTGGCTTGGTTTACACGTAACAAATGCGTTATGATGGGCAAACAGAGCATCATTAATTCTACCGTCAAAACTAAAATTAAGAAATTGATAAAAAACGAGGATAAGCTACAGTAAGATATCACGAATAATGTGAAAAAAATGAGAATGATTCACCGTCTAGTTTCCAAGATATAACCATGAGAAGCCTTCACAATTTTGGTGCAAAGCCTGGCAAAGCCTGGAAAAAAAACAATTGGGGCAAAGCCTGGACAGTCCCGGCAAAACGTTTACTGGCAATGGTCGATCAAAAACACAATACAAAATATATTTTACGGCAATAAATGATATCCATCGTATTATCTACTAGTACCGAGTCAATATTGCGTAGTTTTTAATTTTATTCATTACTAATAACACCAATTATCAATCTTTTAAACATGAACATGGTATGTAAACTTTTGGTTGAGATTTTCGCAGAGGAACTACCTTAATTAGGTAATGCTCTTTTTCTGTCTTAGTTCTTAGGTAGTACTAAACTGGAACCATATGGGGTGATGATAGCTAAAAAAAAGCTTTGTATACTCCTGCTGTAAGCTACTAATGAAAATATATACAACCATTGTTATTTGATTTTTACAATACCAAATTACTTATTTTTGGGGTCAGTACCAGCCAATTGCCAATATTGTCACATTTTTTACAAAAAAAGAAGTTGCGAAGAAAAATAAATGAAATACACGATCTGCGGTATTTTTTAAATTTGCAATCGCGTTTCTTCCGTGACTCCAATCTTTCCTTCTTGGCTGGCGTCGACTCCAAAAATAAGTTATTTGGTTTTGTAACCATTTAAATAACAATAATTTTATATATTTTCATTATAAATTTATTGTATTGTGTATACAATAAATTGTTATATATCATACATTATAAATCGGCGTTTGTGTTATGTATACAATAAATTACAATATATACTACATTATGAACCAGCGTTTTCAGTATTTGTTGCTCCAATACAGTATATAGTACATAATATATGGAAATTTCAAATTCCTAACTACTTTAGTTTTTGAGATAGACCCCGTAACAAAAATGGACTAAAACTGACCACTTTGACGGCCCACCATTTCTTCATTTTTGAAGATAAAAAAGGAAAAACATATATATTTTGACTCTACTCAATTAGCTTTAAAAAATGACACCCCACATGCCAGGGTAAGAATTTTTTGTTGTGCTCCTTTTTCATGTATGAGAAATAATTTTATTGAGATTCCCCCCATGAGAAATAATTTTATTGAGATTCTGAATCAATGTTCGGTTTTGGGTAGACATTCTACACAGAATATCCAAATTTCAGTTCTGTAACTTATCCCGTTCACGAACTGGAGACCCGTGACATACGGACGGACAGACAGCGCATTGTCATTTATAGGAATCCGTTTTGCCCTTTGGGTAGGGAACCCTAAAAAAAGAAAAACGGCATTTCAATTCGTAGACCAGAGGCTATCGCCGGTACTAGAGTAAAATAAACATATCGAAAATTGAATTTTTGGCACGGTTTAAAAAGTTAAGTTCCAAGTTTCCGCATTCTTTTTCAGCTTAAGAAACACTATGGCAGATATCAGAAATATTCGAGTTCCGGTGAGAACTATAGATGTGCTGACTATATTATAAAAATTTGAGCGAAATCCGTTCAATAGTTTTTGAGATATTAGGAAAGGCAATTTGAAAAATGCAGTTTTGAGAAAAACGTATTTAAAAGTGTTGAATTTCCGAACTTTGAATGCTCCGACGGTTTAAAATTCCAAAATTTAATGTTCCGAAATTAAAGCTGGGGACGGGTTAAAATTCCGAACTTTGAATGCTCCGACGGTTTAAAATTCCTAATTTTAACGTTCCGAAATTACAAGTTTTGACAAGATCATGCCAGCGAAAGTTTACACAGTTGACTATGAATCATGTAGAACGTATAACATTGTCTAGACAAATTTCAAAATTGACGTAAAATCACTTCTTAATAAAAAAAACTTGAAATAATTCGTCGATTTATTAAAAATATTGTACTTTTTAAAACTTTCATAGCCGAATTATTTTGACGGTGTTTATATTTTCGAAGTTTTGTTCTTTCGTGTGAAATTTTTTCGGAGTTTTGATCTTTCGGGGTAGTGTTCTTTCGAAATTTTGAGCGTTCTGATCATTCAAAGTTCGGAATTTCAACCCGGCCCCTTTAAAAGTTCAAGTACGATTTACACAAAGAAAATGTTGACTCACCATTAAGTCTGCTATGCCGGGTCCATATAACACGCAAACCTTTATTTGCAATTTGTGCAACAAAAATTGTTCCTTGGCGACGTTCAGTCCTATTTATTCGTGCGTTTTGTTTGATACAAAAAACAGAATCGTGCATTAACGTGCTCTCCAATGTAGCTTAGAACTCGCATGCCTAGCACGCAATATTCAAGAAGCTTATAGAGATTTACTCCAGTAGGGCTTGCCACTAACGACCATGAAGCTCCACCTTCGCAAAATAATAAAGGCGCTCCCACAATTGCAATATTATCCGATTTTCTTTTCAATTGCATTGTATCTATAATTTTTTGCAGTCAGCAGTCAGTTTCTCCGAGTACGGGACACAACCGGAATCACGATTATGGATGATAAAAAGATGCCTCTGGCACAGCGCAAAAAGGGACTTCGTGCGGCGATTAAACGACCATTGGATGAGGCGGACAGAGCGTTGAATAATGGTAATGGAACATTAAAAGTATATAAAATTAAAAACACGTTCATGGAAGTGTGTAATGACAAAAACGATAAACTGTTTCCGCTTTTTAATAGTACACTCGGCCAAAAAAAATGTCGCAAACGATTATTTAATATAGACCTGAAATGGTTACTGGCCGCTTCCAGTAATGAGTACTTTTACATTCCAATAATTAATCATCATTAGAGAATTATAATCTCAAATGATAGAATTTTTTTCAGAATATTTACGATTCAACGGCGTACGAATTCACGAGGAGCAATGAGTAACTATTGGAATAGTTTCCATTCCGAATAATTATCATCGAATTTTGATGCGATGTTTTAAAAAAGCCCACAATTATTGTTGGCATGAATAAAATATAAACTTTACTGACGAAAATAAAAGAGGGTATAGAGTGTTATTGCATCTTTGTCTGCTTGTCTTAATCTATAAAAAGTCTTTATCAACGGGAGCCGTTCAGTCGGTAAAGCTCCCGTTGCTATTCTCCAACAAGATTAACATTCCGGAAAAGAAAAGTCCCACTTCGGTCCCCCCCTGATAAGAGGGTAAAATGGGACTTTTTTCGTTATGCCAGGTTTGCTCGAGAAAACCGAAAAACAAAATTCCAGCTCAAGTTTTGTAAATAAAAAATACCAAAAAACATTTAAGTTCTTTGAAAGTCTACGAAAAGGTTAATATTTCGGGAGAAAGAAGTCTCACTTCTTTCTCCTTCTGATAGAGCGTAAAATGGAACTTTTTTTGTTGTCTCAGGCGTCTCCGAGAAAAGTGAAAACGAATTTTCTGCTTTGGATTTGTTATTAAAAAATGTTAATAAACAATAAAGTACTGCAATAAAATGGATGAGGAAATTAATTAAAAATTATGAATAAATAATTTTTTTTTAAGTGCCGCCGTTGCTCCATGGCCAATCAGTGCAGTTGGTTCTGGCAACTATGCTCATCTGAAATTATAAATGAAAAAAAAAATCACTTATAGTAGATTAAGAAAACTTTCGTAAGACCGGATCATTTTTGGGAATCTTAAAAATTGCAAAAACGGCAAGCTGTACAAAAAAGTTCGTTTCAGGCCAAATAAACAGCTTTAATCATTTATTGTTGACAAATGAATAGACATATAAAAAAATCACCCAGTCATGCAATAGAAAATATTATAAACTATGCTTCCCCAGAGACAAATCAAATGTGAGGCATTCCACGTCACTTCAGCCAGTAAAAAAAAATCCACAAATCATTTTGAAAAATCAAGTTACTTTATTGAAAAATAATCACCGAGTGTCGAAATTAAAAAAAAAAATTCTGACGTTTTTTCTCGTTGATTACCATTTTTTAACATTTTTCCATTCAAATGGCTGTATCTTTGGCACGATTTGACGTATTTACATTCGTAAAAAACGAAAATGTGCGTCTTTTTATAGCCTTCCAAAAATTAATTTAGATTTTATTGAGCAAGTCGAACGTCCGTTTCAGGGCAAAATATGCAAAAATATTTTTTTCCTCAAGGAAAGACACTCGATATTTTATTTTTTTAAATTTCCCCGAATTGTGAATACGAAAAACGGATTTTTGGTATTTTTTATATTATGGGATTCCTAAACACCGTGAAATAACAGCTATTTTTATTTTTTAAATTTTTCTATTAATATTCCATTGAAAAGTGTGGAGCGCTCCAAGGCTCCAATACATATGACATATATGTGATATGTAGTTCAAAAACCTGGTAAACATACAGCGAGTGCTCCACACTCTTCAATCGAATAGTAATAAAAATTTTTTTTTTTTAAAACAAAAAAATAGCTGTTACTTCACGGTGTTTAGGAATCCCATAATAGAAAAAATACTAAAAATCCTTTTTCGTATTGACAATTCGGGGAAATTCTTAAAAATGAAATAGCGAGTGTCTTTCCTTGAGAAAAAAATATTTTTGCATATTTTGCCCTGAAAGGACGTTCGACTTGCTCAACTAAATCTAAATTAATTTTTTTCTGGAAGGCGATAAAAATACGCACATTTTCGTTTTTTACGAATGTAAATACGTCAAATCCCGCCAAAGATACAGCCATTTGAATGGAAAAATATTAAAAAATGGTAATGAACGAGAAAAAACGTCAGAAATTTTAAAAAATGTCGATACTCGATGAATATTTTTCAATAAAGTATCTCGATTTTTCAACATTATGAATAAAAGCTTGGGGCGCTCAGCTTTTTAAATGTTTAATACATTTGATCAATTCAGTTTCTTTAACCCCATTTAATTTAGCACAATAGTAATTAGCGAAATTATTATCACACGTTTATACTCAGTTTCAGGATTTTTATTTAAGAAATCTAAGGTTCTTTTATAGTAAATTAAATACACTTGACATGTTAACGGATCTATATAAATGATTTCTACATTTGATTTGATGATGTCTACATTTTCAGCGCCCCAAGCTTCTATTTATAGTCACAAATAGCTGACTTGGTTAAAAAAAATATTTTCTACTTTTTAGTACATTAAATAAAAGCTTGTTTATTTTAAATATTTTTTACATATAAATTATTTTCTACTTTTTAGCCTTTAATTGATCTTGCTAGTTAGTTGTTACTAGTCGTTAACTAGTATACGAGTTTGTACGTTAGGAACATGGAATGCTTGGAAAAAATAACAGAGAAAAATTATAAAAATTGTACAACAAGCAAAAAATAAGTACTAATTTGATTGTATGTGTTAGTGAGATTTTATATGGATGATTAGATATCGCTAATTTTACATGAAAAATTGCAAATGGTATGTATACATATTTTTTTTTAAATTGAATCATGCATTGCCATCTTTCAGATGCATGTTTGCAAAATTTCAGAGCTCTCAGTAGTCGGGACGTGGGTGAAACATCGATTTTCCGTTTTGCATCTCACAGAAAGTCAAGTAAAATTAAAGCTTATAAGAAAAAGGGTAAATTACAGCAATCTTCACAAAAGCCGTCATAACTCGGTCATATTTTGGAATTTTTAGCAAATCCTTGTTGGAAATTAAAGTTCAGACCCTAAGCTATTAAACTGTGCAATGAAAGGATCTTATCTTACAACTATCTAGTTTTCGCAGGCCCCTTAAGCTACTCGCGAAAAACGTTGTAACTTGGCTATGATTTTCAAGTGCATCCCCTGCACGATTGGCTACTCGCTGAAAAGGTTGCAACTTGGCTGAGATTTTTTAAGAGCATCCTCCGCATGGTTGTCACCTTGTACCTTGCAACTACAATTTGTTCGAAGCTTAGCGCAATACATGCTAAACTCGAATATTTTCTTCCACCGATCAACGGATTAATTTCAATCAGTTGACTGTTTCAATGGGACCAATGCGTATCTATATCTGATCACGTGATTATAGATGTTATTTTAATACCGAATAATGCCTGCATGAAAAACCGTTTATTTATCGCTTTGTCCACGGCATTGTAGTTGGTTATAAATGAATAAGTGGTAAATATCACCGGTCCGTATCATATGCAAAACGCAATTCGAGCAGGGAAACGTATAGCTGTATATGTCTCACTTAACTATTTACATAAGCCCAACGAAACGATAACTTACTGTCACCGATAATAAACGTTGGCGCCGGCCATTCGTCGCGCACACGCAGTTGCGTCATATCTAATTCGCTTGTATGCACACGGAGATACGTGGCAAGTATGCGGGACGCTTCGGAACAACTATCTAAGTAGACTCGCCTATGACGATCTCAATAAAAAAAATTTGCAAAAAATCATGCATTTATCAATCATAAAACTGCATCCAACGGTAATAAAATTCTGTATCGAAGCCAGCTCGTAAGCCTCCATCAAATGGGTATGCATACGAAGCTCCTAAAATCTTTATTTTCCAGGTAACGTAGCTATGTACGATATTACCCGGATATACGGCGGAACATTATATTTTTTTCAACAAACAAGATCGTTTTCCACATTTTTCTCAATCAATAAATTTGTTGCCACACTTTATATTTTGTATTTTATTTATATAGTCATATCCGGGTTACTCTGAAAGCTGCTGGTCAGGTTTACAGTCACATCCGGCTTACTCTGAAATCTGCTGGGCAGTCAAAGAATTTTTCTTCGGAACTTCCATAACCCCTTTCGACATCCCTTACCTTCTTTCCACCTACTGGGTTGTGGCTGGTTGTCACAGTCGAAAACAGCTCATTTTTGGGATTTTTTTTTCATAGAAAATCGCGATGATACATCTCTACAAAAATTAAGTACTTGCAAAAGTATCACTTGCGGAATACTCTGAATTTTTTTTTGTGTAAACATGTTCAATTATGATCGATTTACAGTCGATGTATTTAATGAAATGTCAAATTTAAAAAAAATTTGCGTGTCCAAAGTAAGCGTCTTGAATTTAACGGAAAAAAATGGGCACTTTTGATTCGTCAAATGGGAAAAAAGTCTTCGATCAAATACTGTATTTTTACATCTAGAAAAAGCCCAAAAATGTTGGAATGGTCGAGGCCATTTGAAATATTTCGCTCACTAACTTTGCAAACGTGCTTTTGAGAAACAAGCGTTTGAAGTTTCGATCATAGCTCCGAGCGTTCCGACAGGTATCAACATATCAGCCTATAAATCTGTCAACTTTGATCCGATGATAAGATGATGTACTGTCAAAATATGTCGGTTTTGAAAGAAGTGATTATTCGACTTTTACAACTAGGCGTACCCCTTAAGGCCGGAGCCTGAATTAGAAGGTCCGAAAAATCGTTTTTTTTATTGCTTAAATCGATAGATAAACTATCCAAGAATATATTTACAAAGTTACAGAGGCCGATTGTAAATATTTTCGAAGATACAAGGCCAAAGGCAGAGAAGCGATTGATATTTGATATTGATATTTCCTCCTATTGAAAACTTTAAAGCGCGTTTTCTCCAATTTTCATTTTCACGATTTTTCCAAATTGGCGGGCGTGATAGCAAAAAAACTAAACGAACTATTGAATCAAACCAAAGTTTATTTTCTTCAGTATGAAAATATCTTCTAAGTAAATTAAAATAGTCGTTGAAAAAGTCTTTTAAAATAATTTTTGTAGCGCGATAAAGTGTTTTTTTAACACATTTTTTTCAAACCTAAGTAAAGTTATAATTTTACGATTTATTCAGCTTCTTCTTAATTCACCCAGAAGAAAAATATATGACAATTGAAAATTTTATTGGTTTATTGCGTTCAGTCAAGAATTACGAGCTGCTACTTTCCCGCCGATTGGGGACTGCAGTGGCAAGACGCCCATGGAATAAGCTGATAAATCTGCTTAAAAAATTTTTTTTTATACATTTCAAATATACATGCAAATATACCTCATTTTTTACTGGGCTCACTTGTTTCTTTTCCCTTCTAAAAAAAATTCCCGGAAAAACGTTTTTTTGGACCTTCCATTTCAGGCTCCGGCCTTAAGACAATGAGTTCCGGAATCCTCGCTATCCATTCCTAGGCGCCTGACCTCGGAGCCTTGGACCCTTGCTTTGTCCCTTAGCTCCGGAATAAGCCCACCAATTTATGACCCGCTCAAGAGCCTTGCAACTCGACGTTTGGCCGAGTGCCCTGCGCACAAAGAAAAGCATTGAAAAACTTTTTCCATCCTATTTTTTGTTATTTTTGTTCAATGAATCGAGGTATACTAAACGGCGAACATACAAACATTTCTTCTACAGGAAAATCTTCAATGGGCAAATCGGTCATTTCACTTCCTGGATCGGTCCTCTCTGTGACAGTGAGTTCCAAGGAAGCGGTTTTGTCAGGACCGTTGAACAATGTTGGGACAGCGCCATCATGCAAATGTGGACATCGGTACGTATACACTAATCGTCCCCTTGGCTTTTCCCCCGTTGAAATCCTGCCGATGGCAAAACTACCCCTCAATTGGACCTTTGGTTACATATTCGACGTGTGTAACTTGACAAAGGAGCAAAGACAGAGTCTTCTGTTTCGTAAATGCACTCGTTCTGGACATGTTGAGAATCATGGGGGTTTTTGGTTCGAAAAAGTTTGCTTTATTTAGGAAATCATTCCAATACACTGAAAAAAAACCAATTGAATAAAAAAAAATATATTGGTTGATCCAAATAAATGTGCTGCTGCGGAGTGCCACCGATATACGAGATTGTTTCAATACTATAAAATATTGGAAAATATAATTGATTTAAATAACATATTATTTTATTTGAAAAAGCTCTTCTGTTCTCTGAATATCTATATTATTCATCAAATAAAATTATATTCTATTGAAATCATTCTACATACAACATCATTCATCCAATACAATCTGTAGATGTATTGGATGAAATAATGAAGCGGTTGCTACGAAGATTTTTTATTTCGTACAAAAATATAATCAATAGGATTAATTATTTCTGTACTACATCGAAACGAATATGCCATGGGACGTAAGTTTTTCAATTTGTTATAAAACTTAAATAAAAAGTGAGCGTTAGAATGATCATCCTCGATAATAATGGAGAGAATGTCAGATATCCAATGGAATATCCACGGAGAGAATATCAGATATTCAAGTAATTAGAAAAGATACTACACTTTGATCTTAGCCACAGGCCAAGAAGCGATGCGCTACGCTTGCGAGAAACGAGCGCGCGTGCGGCTTCTAGCGGTTACTCCGAGAACTACGGGTTTCCTCACACCTATAATTTCGGTGGCGCTCGGTCATGATTTGGTTGAATTTTTTCAACCAAATGTGCAAGAAACCAATTTTACTTTTGCATAATTTTTTAACCAATTCAGACATTTGCTTAATATTTTTCAATAAAAATAAAATATTAATATTTTAACGAATAATGTACTTAAAATCAATATCCGATATGGTGAATACAATAAAATAACATATTTACTCAATAGAAATTTCATTTGAATCAAACGAGCGAAATTCCATTTTTCTTGTGCACTCGAATCAACAATATTCATGTTATGAATTGAAACGCTTGTTTCGTTCGTTGCAAAAATTGCATTCAAAACTATATAATTTGTTCGCGATAATTTTTTAGATACTTTCAATAATATATTGTTCTCGGGTAACAATATATCTTTTGAATGAAAAAAAAACTTTCAATTTTATCATGTCATTCAAGTCAATAGCGTTTTGTTTGGACTAATAAATCCGATTACTTACGCCAACAATTTTACAATTGAATCAACGAAATTTCATTCAATAACACCAATGATATTGGATCAATCATTTTTTTCTCAGTGTACATAAAAATAAGTGTAAAGCAACATAGAAAAACTTAAACCGACAGTGTAATGGTGTTTTGGTTTGCTATATTTGTTTATAAATCTTGCAAAAAAAGTTTATTTGTAGTGTAATGTCTACTTGGATCTAATTTTGATCGTACGTTTGTGTTTCTTAAAAAATCAGATTGTTCGAATTTGGACTAAGGAAAAAATAAAATTAAAAACTATAGCAACGAGAGAATCATGGGGCAAGAGGCTGGGGCGGTTACACGGGTCTCCACGTGCAGTTGCCGGAGCTGCCTCGAAGTCTTAACGAAGGAGACCAGACAGAGGCGGGCATATGCGTTTCTGTGCATGTTCGCGCAAGCTGGCGCTCTCAGGATTGAAACTGGAGAGATCGTGTGCATCTCCATATAGAGTTGCCCAAACTGGGGTGAGACGAGACTCCGCAAAGTCAAACAAGCTCAGCCGACAGCTTGAAATTATTATGCTGGACTAGCACACAATTTTTATATATTCGAATGGATATTTGCAAAACTATGCACTGTTGGGGAAAATATTTCGAATAAAACTTGTAGTCTTAAGGCGGTTGGAGCGGACCAGTTTGTGATTTGGTTTTAATGAACCTAAAAAAATGCATACGCGGCATATATTTATTCTGTGGATGCTAATTTTTTATCAAATAAATAATAAAAATGCAAGGTTATGCATTTTAATATTTTTATAACGTAAATAAGAAAAACTTTTGTTCCTGCCAACTTGAAAAAGTATAACATTATCGATGGATATTGTGAAAAAATTGGGTTAGCGAGTTTTTTATAAGACTCAGAATGAAATTTTGAGTCATTTATAATTATACCTATTTATATTTATGTCACGAGATTATTTATCATTGCCATTAATTAATTAAGTGTTGCCGAAATACGGCAACTTCGCGGGCATTGAGGTTGGCAGCAATGCTCTTCATTCGCCAGCCAAGATTCGTAATATTTTATCAAACCTCGATGGTTCAATATTGAATGTATATGGTTTACAATGAGAAATATGGGGTTTTCTTTCTAAATGTGTACAAAGGTTTAGTTTGCGTTAATCCGTTGTTAAAAATTGTTTATCTTGGTGCTAAATAGCCAAAAAAATTACATTACCCGTAGCGTGAACGTCTTGCCCATCTAACCGCACGCAAAATTATATACATTAAACTGTTTTTTATCGCTAGTGTTTGGTGGCGAAAAAAACTTTAAAAATTCGTAAAGACTCCTTATAGTCTAGACAATAACATATATTTTTTTTCAAATTTAATCTTGGATAGTGGTGAACGCTTCAACCTCCTTTACGGATCTGCATAAACGTGGAGTCTGGAAAGCAGGTCGATTTTCAGTATTTTTTTTGTGATGAGAGTATTGGGATAACGAGGTCGGGATTTTACACACGATTAACACAGACTCTTGCTAAGGTTGAATTTTTTATTTATCGAAAAATAGAGATAAACAACGAAGTTATTATTATTTAAACAAAGTGCCGGCGTAGCAGCACGGCCAATCGCTGTAGGTGGTTCTGCCAATTAGGGTCGATTTAAAATGAAAAAAATGTACTTTTACTATAATAATAAAACTGTATTTTTAGTATAATGATATTTATTCCAATCAATAATATATTATTATATTAATAATACAATAATAATAATATTATAATAAGTATAATAAGTATAATAAAACTGTACTTTTAGTATAATAATAAAACTAAATATGACCGGAGACCTTTTTTGATAGTTACGGAAATGGCACACTGTAGAAAGTCCGTTTTTCAAAATTGAAGGGACAAAGTAGATGAAAGAAAGGAACGAAATGCAATGGAATGTAATATATTGTAATGTAATATAATATGTGATTACACGAAAAGGTAATGGAGATGAGTATAAGTATTAAGGATGGAATGTAAAAAGCGGTAACGCTAAGTAATTGAATACATAAAATAATTTAAAAAATATATTATATGATAATATTGGTATAATTGTTGTATAAATATTATCATATTTATGTTATTACAAATATCTTTCTGAGCAATATTGATCATAGGAAGACCGGTTTTCGAGAAAAAAAACTTAATCATCAGTTGTTAACAAATGGATAAACATATAAAAAATCATTAGGTCATACGGTAGCGTAGCGCGCGATCTGATTCTTCACAGAAATTACCATAACTCGGTCAATATTTGGAATTTGTACAAAATGTTTTATGCAAATAAAAATTAAGACCGTAAATTCCCAAACTATGCAATAAAAAATCGTATTCTTCAAATTTCGAGTTTTTGTAGTTCTTTCAAGGGACTTGCGCAATATCCGCTGGGGCCGAGCGATTATCTATCACACCCATTTAATAATCCATTGGTGGCGAAAGTGGTTTTATCATACGATAGTAAAAAAAATTGCAGAAAAATGATAATAAATATGTAATAAATATGTAATTGCTGATGTCCAGACATGCTATGACTCGTTACACCCTTCTTCATTTTATGTCGATGATTTCTTGCCAATTTACCGCCAGGCTAATTTTTTTTTTTAAGCGTGCTCTAAAGTTGGCATATTATTTTTTATTAATATTAATATTCATAATTTTATCAATATTAGGGCTTTTTATGAGCATGTAACACTTGTTGTATGATAAAGTAGCTTTATAGTTTGATGTTGTCATTTTTTATAAGTAATTTTATTTATTTCTATCAGAAAAATTTTATTAGAAAATACGATGCTAAGTCATACTTTTGTTCTTTCAGGTGGTTTTGCTTACCGCATTCCTGTACATGCGTCTTGCTGCGGCCAACATTACATTAACCTTACCAGCTCGCAAGGCGAGAGGATCCTCATCTCATGGACATATCTCACAGTGGTGAGTTAAAACTTATACGACAAATATTAGGAAATCATTTCGGAGGAATCCATTTCGAGTCCACTGGAAATTTTCTGCAAACGACGATATGTACAAAGTACGAAGTAAAATTCCCACATCGACGGGGCATGCCGCACGCTTATTTCCGTCAGTTAATCGGATATCTACAGGGAACAGTCTAAAAGATTTATAGTATTTTCTGTGACTTTATTGGCCACGATGACGATATTTCAGCATCTGCCGGATTTAGTCACAAATGGAGGCATGCAAAAGCTTGGGTTCAATTATCGAAGAAAGTGCCAACAATTCGGTTTTGGATGTCGTTGTTGAGATATATGGCATTGAAAGACATACTCGTGTCACGTCCGGCAGGTTTGTCTACTTTCGCGTGAGCCCATAATAAGACTTGAAAAGGCTTTCATTAAATTTTTCTCCCGGTCTTTTTACTTCTCTCAGATAGAGGCAGGAACGGCGCAGTTATTTGCTTTTGCGGGATCAGAAGTTGCACCTTTTGAAAGCTACTAGTCCTGGGAGTCCTGTCGAACTTTCCGTTAGGTAATGATCGCTTCACATTATGCCTTTCCGGTTCTTTGACATTTTTCTCCGTTTGTCAGTTCGTCTTCCCTTTGGCCTTTTAGAACGAAAACCGGGAACGGGAAAGACAGACCTGCTCCATTTAATGACAATGTTTTCACTTTTATTCAACAGTCCCTAAGTTGTTTTTGATGACCTGCTGCTGATTCTCTATGAGTCTTCGGTATCGAGGTTCACCCCCTCTGCAATCCCTGGGATCTTGTTGATGGTGGTTGTTTACTTTCAATTGATTCGTTCGATATCCTGGCAGTTTTCAGCTTCCTACCTACTGAGTCAGGTATCCCCTTTTATTACAGATCATTAACTTCCTTGCGGTTGTTCGTTTATACAATGCGCAGTAACACGATCACTTAATGCCAAGTAATTCACCGGGGATTTGATTTATTACCATGTGGGTGGAGTTTCTCCAAATTGTGTCTAGCCTACCACTAATTTTAAGTCCGCGATAATTATTTCGCAGAAATGGATCAATCTAAGACTAGGACTAGCATTATTCTAGGATTAGGGCTAGAAGTAATCTAGGACTAGGAATAGGAGTAATCTAGGACCATGACTAGGACTAGCATTAATCTAGCACTATGATTGGGACTAACATTAATCTAGCACTATGACTAGAACTAGCATTGATCAAGGACGAGAACTAGAAGTAATCTAGAACTAGGACCAGAACCAGAAGTAATGTAGAACTAGGACTGAGAGTAATCTAGGACGAGGAGTAATCTAGGACCAGGGCTAGGACAAGCATTAATCTAGCACTATGACTACGACGAGCATTGGTCTAGGACGAGGGCTAGGAGTAATCTAGGACAAGGAGTAGGGGAGGCTGGGATCAATTGGAACGTTTTTAGGAAAATCGGTTAGTGTGACTTCATTTTATACCGTGTCTGTTTGGTAATGGGCTTAAATTATAGCTAGATTATCTGGCTATATGATAGCATTATTGATTTTGCTTCTAATATGCCCCGAACTTAGGCAGAAGCTATTTAAAAACTCTTGGAAAACGTTTCATTTGACCCTATGGCGGGGTCAATCGAAACGGTGCCAGGGGTTAGTTGAAACAGGTGTTTTCAGCTGATTGAACTGATGTTTCTACCAAACCCAGGTACTGTTAATGATGTGTATGAAGTGATAAAGTATACTTGTTGTGAATAAAATACACTTTTAATTAAAATAATCGGTTTTATTGCTTTTCATTCCGGTTTTGGTATCACTTAAGGCATATTGAGGTGCTTCAATATTATTTTACTTATATAGTTTTAATTTGCTAAAGATAATCGGTCAGAGAATAGTTTTTGTTGGTAGCAAGGTACGCAATAAGACCGACTTATTTAAAAACAACACTATTGAAAGTTTTTATCCAATATTTATCAACTTCTAAGAAATCAACAAAGACCTATTGGTCCGAACATTCAAATATAAACATTATTTGGATTCACAATTATGGTACAAATCAATGAGATCGCCTTCTGTGCAAGCTTCGTGTAGGTAGGTGCTAACCACAATAAACTCACTAGAATATTCACAGTAATGATGATTGTAAACAACGCTGGAGAAGGAACAATAGTTTTGGAGCAATACGCAAAATAATAGTAATAAAAAAATATACTTTTTGAGTCGAAAAAGCGATGCACCCACATAAAATGTTCAACGCTCTCGGAGAGGCGGCGTGAGCTAAGCGACAGGTTCCGATATGCAAAGCAGTTCCTTCTCCCCTTGGGCCCCCGCCGCTATCAATAACCATCTTCGAGTTATTCAACTTGTTTCATTTGAACCGTGTTTCCATCGACCCCAGCTTCCTACAAGTTATCTAGGACAGGACTGGGATTAATCTGGGACTTGGACTGGTATCAATCTAGGACTTGGACTAGTATTACTGCAGAACTAGGACTAGGATGAATCTAGGAATTGGACGAGGGTTAATCTAAAACTAGGACTGGGACTCGCATTCATTACGCGATAGGCGATAGATGAATGTTACGAGTTGGCAATGGGCCTTAGGGGTCGTCCATTAATCACGTGAGGCTCAAATAGGGGGGGGGGGGTTGGATAAGATCACAATTGATCACGCTGGAGGGGGGGGGTGTCGTGACATATCACGTGTATTTTTTTTTGTAACTGCGCGGACAATGCCATTTAAATATGCTGACAATACTTATATATTATTTCGTTTTTTATCATAAAATACCGCATTCTCTATCGCTTGTGTCAGACGTTTCTTAACAAAAAAATACGCGTGATGTGCGGGGGGGGGGGGGGCTGGCTAGAAACCTCACTACATATCATCATGGGGGAGGGGGGGGGGGTTAAAAAGTGGCCTAAAAACCTCACGTGATTAATGGACGACCCCTTAACACCGGCACCTTCGACGGCCAAGCGAAGACTGATATTGTAAGCGAGCTTCGGCGATTGTCAACTCGATCTACTGTAAAATATTCCAGTGTATTTGAATCGAGCGAGGCATGTATCGCCAACGAGATGTTATATTCATAAGAGAATGCTATGATTTGCATCGCAGCATCTGGTTTTATACTGTCTATGCATGAATACTTCACTTACCGTGCAAATAATTGTGCTCTTTTATTTCGATCCCCAATAATATCACAAAAACTTCTTCTCCCGGCAAATCAGTATATTTTTTGATTACAGATCATCAGCGCATTTTTTTTATTCGTCGGCTACTTTAGTAACTTTTTTAAAATTATCCGGACAAGCAAAATCCAATGAAATGTGTTTAGATTACATTTGAATGATTCCGTTCGATTTCTTTTTCGTTTTTTTCAGCTCTATCAGGTCCGGCTGAATTAATACGATTTCTATACTTAAAAACCGATTACTGCATAAATACGCTCAAAACAGACGATAATATCCATTTGATTTTTTTCCATGCAGGGAAACTCAACATATCGAAACGTTGAAAAATTCCGGAGTCTTGACTTACCGCGAGATTCAGAATCTACTGCGCCGCGAGAGTGGCGGAGAAGGCGCACCGGTCGACTGTTGTCCGACTGTAGAAGAATTGTCCGAGCCAGTCGGTGGTAAAAATCGTGAAGAACGTTATGTCGAACTTTATCGAGATGGTGAAAATAAACAGGTCTTCTACGAATACTCGTGCAGATCCGACGTTTTGGATCAGCCGTGTCGTTTCGTCGATCGTAAGCTCGCCAATCAGTCCAGATGCGTACAAAGATTTTCCTACACTTATGCACTCGTCAGTGACCCCAGAGCACGGTCAAACCATCAGGTGCGTGAAAAAGCTTAAAAACCAAAACCAGTATTCGTTCGACTAAAATTCGGACTGAGGTCGAAACAATTTCGTACTTCAGTACGAAGAATATAGTATAAGAGCGCGATGATGTTTACTTCAAAAATCAAATAACCAGCTACGAGATTATGATGCATATTTTCATTCTCCAACGCCCATGTCATCTGCCGTGTACATAAGACGAATCATATTTTCCATGCGTCGTTTCCCCGCATATTAATCACCGTATTTTTGAAGGGCTGCCATTTTGAGAGCACGTGTAAAACATGTTTTTACGTAATTATAGTGCGCGGCCGTGATTCAAGGTACATTCATCCTGTGATTAGTGGGATGAACTTGGACCCCAATTTCTCTTTGCCTGCCCAGCGCTGATAACATTTAGACCCAAGAGCTGAGAGAATGCTAAGCGAATTAGACGATAGTCAGTCTTAAAAAGTGCCGCCTGAAGATGGCCGCCCACTGGCTGCCAACTTGAATTTTTTTTCGGTATTTCAGTATGACGGAGATACTGGAGGCATCTTCTAATGTTTAACTGCTTTTGCAATTTCGCGAGCCTGGAAATGCACAAAAATGTTATTTAACCCTTAACAGTCATCGGGGGTTGAATCAACCCCAGTCGTTTTTCGACCTGCGATACCTTCCAGAAATTTTGACATTTTCGACATTTTTTTTATATTAAAAATTACACGACTTGAAAATAATCAGCATGGCCTTACACACAAGGGTTCAAAATGCATTGTAGTATTTTTTTTCAATTTTTCAATTGTTTATCACTCTCCAAATTGAGTGGGGTTGATATACACCCCCAATGACTCTTACGCCACAATCTGGAGGTGTGACTGACAAGGGTTAAATCTTTTTTTTTCAATTTTTGCAGCCTCACTTTGATTATATTATGGAACGCCTTTGATGTCAACGTATCTGCAGACTGCAACAAGTCGCTGTAGTGCTCATGAACGTCATAAAAAGTGCTGCCTCAAAATGGCTGATATGACGCACTTCCGTCGCGATTTCTCTTAGCTCTTTGGGTTGGACTCTATTCCCAGATACTTTAATTGAAATGTGGAAATGGTCCAGAGTCGGAAACATCGTGGTGATGTTTGAGGAGCGGACTTCGAAATGTGAATAGGGATCCGTCTAGAAAATAAATTCTTTTCACAAATTGTGATATCGATATATGCGCATTGGTATATGTGGGAGGATTTTTTTGATAGAAAAGAACAATCACCGCAGTGGTGTCCCACTTAGGGGTCGTCTATTAATCACGTGAGGCTGAAATAGGGGGGGGGGATTTGGATAACATGACGATTGATCATGCTGGGGGGGGGGGGGGGGTGTTGTGACTTATCACGTGTATTTTTTGTGCAGCGGGGGGGGGGAGTAAGAAACTTTACCATATATCTCTAGGGGGGGGGGGGGGGGGTCAAAAACTGGCCTAAAAACCTCACGTGATTAATGGACGACCCCTTATACAGTGAGGTAGCTGTTCTGGTGACGGTATCATATTTCCACGGAGGTCTCTTCAAAGGGGATGTTTTCGGCGAGGTAAGTGTACCCTATGAGGTTTATCCCTCGCTCTTGTTTTCCGGATTTATATTTAGCCGAAATTACTCCTAATTGCGCAGTTAAACAGTTTACTTTCAGCGAGAAGCGGAAGAAGAGAACGTGTCAACGAAGGAATTTAGTTGCGCGACCGGAAGTAGTGTGCAAGAAGTGCCCTGCAGCGATCAACTCGTTGATGAATTCTTTCGATGCTGGGAAATAAGATAAGTGTGTTCAACTCTTGAGCGGTATTCAAAATTCCTCTATTGGTGCCCAACACAACAGGAAACACAGTTGAATTTCGAGGTAACATCATTTCATGAAGGTTTGATTTGGTCGGCGAGTAAGAATCCCAAATGGAGATGTTAAAAAAAGTCAAGATGGCGGATCGAATATTAATTGCAGTACCAAGCGTTACTTAATTTTCATGAAACTTCGAAGTGAGAGATCTTCTGCGTCGCTGATTAGGAATACAGGATGAGAACTCTGATATTCGCAATGGCGGGCCCAAGTAAGTAAGGGTTGCGCCATTCAATCGTCGTGGGATTCACGATGGTGACTATCCAATTGGTTGTCCGGATTGCGAGGCTCAATTAGCTCGGGGCCGAACCCATCAGGCGCCTGTGTGGGCGTCTTTCACTACAGTTGCGTATGTCTATGTTTAGATGTACATAGTGACGAACAAATCTTTCATCCAATATTCTCAGTATCGTTGATTATTTACATTGCCAGTGTTTTTTTAAAGAACCAAACACCGTCACGTGTATAATAATAAATATGTCATTGCTGATGCCCAGGCATGCTAACGGAAGTATGGGCATGAGGACGAACTGCTGGTAGGCGAACAGATCGACAGTCCGACTAACAGACAAAGATTGAAGAGACGAACGAGGGTCAGATGAAGTGGAAATTCATCAATGATGTTTCGAAATGTAACCAATCATATGTGCGTGTCTGCGTACGATATTCTTGATCGTACTCTACGTCAAACAAGTATTGTGACGTCTCGTTTCGATTCAATTTTTCAATAATTGTTAAACTCTTAAGATTCGATCAGATCTGCCATTTACCTCCACATTCGGTGTATTTTCGAAAATTCTGAAACTTCAGAACGACGGTTCGTATTCAATCCATTCAGTGTCTATTAAAATGTTTGGATATTCCACATAACATCTTTTGAATTTGGGATTTTCAGTGAATACTTCTCCATTAATCTTTCAGATGTGTTGGTGAACTTTTCTCATCATTCAGTGCATCCGTTTGTCCTCCAATCTCGGCCTTTCGTCCGTCTGTCGGTCCATTCCACTTTCTCCATCTTCATGAAATGAATTCAGAAGCGGGTTCTGGGACTAACACGGACAAGAAAATTCGTGCTGCAAAAAATAGTCGGCGGTTCCAGAGCCGCAGCTGCACAAAGATTCTTCCGATATCCGGTCACACTTCATGCTTAAGGGGCTATACCAGTGTGACACTTTCAAAAAATCGATTTTTTTGCCTTCTTCGACAGTTTATACTTTCAAGAATATCCTGTAAAAATGTCAAGGCCGTATCTCTAATACTCCCCGAATGGCAGCCTTTTAAAGAGCAACCGCTCGTAGGTATTAAATGCCCCATCTGCCGTTTAAACGCGTCTTTCTCGAAATGAGATTTATTAAATTTGCTGACATTGTAACTCTAAGAGCAATTATCCGATTGACTTGAAATTTGAACTGAGTACTCTTGAATATATTTACTCTACAATGACGTAGGATATTTTTGATTGCGTTAAACAAAGACGATTCGGCATTGAAAAAAACGGCCACTTTATAGACAAGAAAACAGACTTTTCGTTCATAACTACGCCATTTTGTTAGATTGTGATATTTATCGAAAATCCTGGGTCATTCTACAGGAAATACCTTCCAGTTTAACGACATTTTTTCCTTTTTCGGTTTCAGCTACTCAATCGGCCGGAATCATGTCAGCAGTGGAGGAACTTTTTTTTCGCGCCGCCGAAGGCAGCGCATAAGTCGCTTGGATCTCAATATTTTTCTATGAAAGAAATTATGTAATATAGGTCAAATATAGCCAAATATATTTTTGATTTTCCGAAACATTTAATCGAGTACTTTTTTTCCAAAAAATTCCCGAAAATCACCCAAATTTTCAGCACCCAATTCACCACATGATGATCAAGTGAAGATCAGCTGATCAATTATAAACATCGATTGGCTGTGGCAGTGATCCGAAACGATGACTGCAACTATATATATATAATACCTGAGACAAGAGAGCCTCAGTATCGGAACCCTCAGCCCTGATGATGCAGACTGAAACATTTGCAAAACGCTGATCCTCAACACGGCCTCCACCCGCAAGCCACCTTTGTAATAACGTCAACGTACAGTTATAGCAAACATGAATAAATCATTGCCAACCATTGAATCACATCCGAATATTGAAACAGCGTTTTTATTCTCCTCTTCAGTGATCAAGCTCTCCATTCGTTTATCAAGCCCGATTCTGATTGTCATTCCGATATTTTGGTTCTATGCTCATCAGAGAGGCGCCGGTGAGGAATACAAAAGACGACACGGAAAAACACAGGACAGCGTTCTACCGGACATATCTACAATCACCACACCTGGAACCAACTGGAGTTTGGATTACATCAGAGTACGAAGTGGATGCAGCTGCGAACTTCTTCCGAAGCAGAGAAAGAAGAAAAGCAGCATATCGCTTAGAACTAAAAAATCGAGGAACAAGTGGCGCAAGAGGACGGATCCTAAGGTTGACGAGGAAAACCGAAACAGTCCGGAAAGCACCATTAGCCAATCATAAATTCTACGCATAGCGTACTAAAGATATTGAATATTTACCTAGTATACTTTCTCCGGAAATGACCAACCTTTGTATCCTCTAGTGTCATGGATTTCGTCGGACGATCATCGCACCATCAATGCACTGCATTACATACAATTCATAGACTCTTTCGACACTTAGGCTGATATCTTCGTTAGTATAAGCGCCTTGAAAATGAAACATTTCTGCAGTCGGTTCACGCCAGTGTATAGTTACATCGATTTGCAATATCGACGCTATTGCGCCTACCAGTAAGTTTGCGTCGACGTGCTTATAGACTCGAGTAGTTTTAAAACTCCGGTTACCAATAACGTTAACATATATCTATATGCAACAGGGCTTTTGTTTTCTTGCAAAATACGAATTTTACGGCGAATCTTAATAAGAACTGTATCATTACACACTGTAATTGTATCTATTATAGTTCCACGATTCAATGACGTCTCGTTAAAGGTGTTGTATCAAGCAGCGCTTCCAGTCTCGAGCGTTTCTCAACGACGCGGATTATTGGGCAAATCAAGACGCATAATTTATAGTGCTCAAGGGCATATTATAGTACGGTTATTTTTTTGAATTTGTATTCTACGGAACACCAAACTTTATCGACGCTTATAATAAATACTGCGGTACAGAGTTTATCCTTGGATAGACTCGTTAAAATTTCCCATTGTATTGTCAAACAACTCGATAAATCTGCGTGCCTTTGGGTATTTTTGGATCAGTACCTGGGCGTGCTTTCTAATGGTACTCTGGAATGTGTTATTTATTAGCCCTCATAAATACTCCCTCGTGGTTTTCCATTTGGCACTGTGGCAGCTGAATATCGGCAAATTCAGACATCGTGCGAATTGCGTTACAGTGTCGTAGGCACGACTTCGACTATGTTCATTTCGCAAAAACGTGGCAAAATATATGAAACGTAGTATGAGAGTTGAATACAATAATGTCCGAATAAAGTTTCGATAAAATATTTTATATGTCGATTAGGTTGATTTTAGAAAAATCCTCCGTCTTCGGCGGGATCTAGTGTTCTAATCGGCTCGTCCGATGATGACGTGCAGTCGACACAACAGTCGAAGCCTTGTTTATGTCTAGGAGATAAGGGACCTACATTCAACCGCAGCTCGCAATATATAGCGACGAGAGATTTTGTCGTCGATAAGAAATACCATTTTTGTTGGGGGCACCATAAATAAAATGATGAACTTCCACTGGGCACTAGTCGAAGAACTATCCAAAAGGGAAGTCTACCGAATAAAAAGCCTGTCAGGATGCAAGGGGGTAGGGTGTCAGGGGTGTAGGGTTTTTTTAGGGGATGAAAGGGGATGGGGTGGATAAATGCTAAACTACAAGTTCTCCGAGGTCGGCGCCGTGAGACGAAATGTGCAGAAAAATCCAGGCTTTAGTTTTGTCCACAGCGCCGAAGTCGTGGAAGTTCATTTTGGGAATGAAAAAGTGGGTTGAAATTTTTGAAAATCAGTTTTAATTCAATAACTCTTTAGAAAAAATTCGTACATTTTTTGTTCAAATGGGAACGTTGTAGCCCTTGAAAAGACGCGTCGATCAAGTATTTGATCATCACTCTCCGATAATATCTTCAACCTTCAAAAAATGGTTAAAATACAAAAAAAAATTGTTTATTGAATAACTCAAAAACAATTGATTTTTCGGCTATGGTGCAAATGTACGAAATGTAGAGAATAATTTTCTCTGTATTTTCATTTCTTTGGAACACCCTTGAATTTTGATTTTCCAACCCCCCTCGGGGGTCGAAAATTCAAAATGAAATTTTGGGAAAATTATTGACCGTACGAATTCGGCGCTGTGGAAGAATTTGTAGCTTGAACCCTCAGCTACATTTTTGTCCACAGCGCTAAACTCGTGTCTCTATTTTCGGTCAATAGTTGTCCCGGAATTTCATTTTGAATGTTCAACCTCTGAGAGGGGTTCGAAAAAGCAAGATTCAAGAGTGGTCCATAGGAACGAAAATATAGAGAAAATTATTTTCTACATTTCGTACATTTAAACCATCCCCGAAAAATCGATTGTTTTTGAGTTATTCAATAAACAATTTTTTTTATACTTCAACTATTCTTTTGGGGGTGGAGATATTTTCGGAGAGCATTGATCCAATACCCGATCGACGCGTCTTTTCAAGGTCTACAACGTTCCCATTTGAACAAAAATTGTATGAATTTTTCCTAAAGAGTTATCCAATGAAAACTGATTTTTCAAAATTTCACCCCACTTTTTCACCCCCAAAATGAACTTCCACGACTTCGGCGCTGTGGACAAAAATCAAGCCCGGATTTTTCTGAACATTTTGTCTCCCGGCGCCGACCTAGTGGGGGCTGTAGTTTGGCGTTAATCCACTTCCATCCCCTTTCATCCCCTAAAAAAAACCCTACACCCCGATTTTTAGGCAAACTTGGACACCCGCGGCATCTACAAAATCACCTGTCAAAAAACTAGCCGTCTTCTAATTTCTTCCGATTCCAATACACAGCACGACTGTACTACTAGCGCATGTCGATCACGCATAAATCGCAGGTACGTCCGGTTCGTTCAATCATGTCTTTTTGTCCCGTAAAAGATACCATGAGGGTCGGCTGATGCTGAAACGACTGAACGTTTTTTATATAGCGATGTGGTAGGGTCCCTTTTGCGTTCTACACGTTTTATTACATTTTGTTAGTAATATTGCAACACAAGTGCAATGAACGAGTTGGTGGGCCGTCATTTTGTTCACCTGATTGGTCAAGTAGGCTCGCGTGAGGTCCGAAATGTTAGGTTTCTTCATAAAGAACAACCGATTTCATAAAAACTAATCAAATCTGTAGGTCGCCTGAAATTTGGCATTCGAGGCATTCATAAATCACTAAGTTTGGACTCTTTGCTCCTTCGATGATTGTGTGGCCCGGAGTAAAAAATGTAAAGGTAAAAAAAATATTTAAAAAAACAAGCTTTTATTTAATGTACCAAAAAGTTTTATAAGTCGCCGATATGTGGCTATAAATAAAAGCTTGGGATGCTCAATTTTTTAAAATGTTTCATAAATTCGATCAATTGAGTTTCATTAACTGTATTTAATTTGGCACAATGGTAATTAGAGAAAAAAATATGATTACACGTTTATACGCAATTTCAGGATTTTTATTTAATGAAGCTAAGGTTGTTTTACAGTAAATTAAGTATAGTTGATATGTTAACGGATTTATGTGAATTAAAGATTAAATGTTTAAATTTTGAGCGCCCGAAGCTTTTATTTATAGTCACATATAGGTGACTCGGTAAAAAAAATATTTTCTACTTTTTTAGACATTAAATAAAAGCTTATTTTTTTTTAAATATTTTTTGTTACACAAATTATTTTCTACTTTTTAGTCTTTAATTGATTTTTCTAGTTAGCTGTTACTAATAGTTTAGTAGTTGAGCACTGTCGCCAAAGAGGGACACGACGTCGGAATTTTTTTCGCAGGCAGCAATATTTTGCACTCGGGAAGATTGAATTGGAAAATCCTCATTCGCATTTGAGTCCGAAAATCCATAGATTTAACTTTTCGCACTACTTTGCAGACTTTGTTCAAAATGGGATTTCCGGGAGAACATTATCATTGCACTTTATTTATTATCCACAGTACGTAAAATCATTTGCAGGTTTACAAATTATACTGCCTTCATTCAGCGCTGTGCTGTCGGCGAAGGTGTAGGAAAAGTTTCCATCAAGTACATTTGGTTATTGTTGGAGCGGTCTGTATCGCTTTTCAAATGGAAGCCAAGCAGATTACAGCAAACAACATCGTGTGTCGGCCGAACTCACTCAACCAACTACTAAACTGCTGTTTTTTGTTTTTGTCATCGCTACTTTGATGAAAGACAAGTACCGTTTAACGTTGATGAAACCGACAATATTTTTTCCGCTTTTGTTGATTGACCACGAAAGTACGCCCACGAGCTTTTCGTCCTGGACAAGCGGTCCACCGCTGTCGCCCTGAAACGACAAGAGCATCCACGATTGTCGGTAGCTGTGCACAGATCGATGGAACAGAGAATAATGGAGGCGCGATTGATGTGCGGCTATGGCGATCGCCCATGCCAAGCAGCGACGGTGTGTGTCGATACTCGGATCGGTGACCACCGGGCCGATTACCGACCCGGTGGCAGCTTCACCGGCTATCAGGGGTGTGCGGATACTCGATTCACTCGGGTACCCGATGTTCGCGGGTCGGGTCGGGTACCCGACAGGTTACGTTTTTGCATTACCCGCCACTATCGGGTACCCAAATTTGGTCATCGGGTACGCTCAAATTTTGGGTACTCGTAAACGTCAAGTACTCTTAAGGGGCCAGTCCAATTTGAAAATTTCAAAAAATCGAAAGCAAGCATGACTTGAAGAAATCGACGATGATGAGCAATTAGAAGGGATTTTGTACGGTGCAGGAATTGCCGATTGAGTTTAGGTAAGAGTTTTTCATAGTATAAACTTCAAACGCGTTTCTCTCGAAACAACGTTTTCAAAATCTAGCTCCATCGTATCTCTAAAACTAATAAACCGATTCTCTTGAAATTTGAACCACATGTTGTAAATACGATTCGCTACAAGATGACCCCCGATGGTTTTAAAATTTTAATTGTTACCCTTTTTTTGCGAGAAACTGCGAAAAAAGCGCGTTTTTTTAACTTTTTTCGTTTTTCATCTGGCATTTTTTTATTTTTTGATAAAACTTTATATCCGCGGGTCATTTTGTAGCTGGTGTCATACTGAATCTAATGGACTTTGATTTTTTTCTTTCAGACGAGCCGTTGCCGAGTTGTGATGGAGCTACCTAGCGCACCTATTTTTGAGGCGTTATGTTAAACTATAGTTTTTGTACTTAAATATGTATAAAAATGAATTAAAATTTCTTTTTAAATGTATTTTAAGACTTTATCAAGCCCAAAAACTTTTATATTCATATCTTTTATAAAACTCTGCAAAAAAAAATCGCGAAAATAGCCTTTTTTCGTGGCTCCAAAGCGGACTGGCCCCTTAAACTTCGGGTATTCGTAAACGATTCGGAGATCCGTATCTATTATTTATATTTATATTTATTTTTTATCGAGGTGTATCGATCAAATAATGGGAGAAAACGAAAACTCGAAGAAGACGATAAAACGAATAAATGATAATACTGTAAAAATCCTTTTTTATCTCACTTTTCTATTTTGTGTGTGTGTGTGTGTATGTATGCACGTGCGTGCGTGTGTGTGTCTGTTAGGGCGGAGTGAAAAACGGTCAATTTTGGCGGATAGTATTACAATAGCGCGGGAAAGTTGCGTTTTGGCATCACTAAAAAGTGTGCGAAACCAAAAAATTTACAATAATTATCTTTTGGTCCGGCTAACGCCTTAAAGTTTTCAATTTTTCAACGTGGGTTTTAAATGGAGAAAAAACCCGAAAAGACTAAGATTCAACGCCCTGCGTTTACGAAGCAAGAAGAATGTACAGTCCGACCTCCGAATAAGAAACCCGGCAATAAGAAACTTTCCCCAGTTTCTCACTCGAGCGCTTCCCCCACTCCGACTCGAACTCCGATCTCGAGAATTTTGTGCGCGGAACTTCTGGTTAAGAAACCAGCCTGGGAGAGATTATTTGGGCAAAATAGAGTGAACGTTGTAGTGTAAATTGATGTGTGCATGCGTGCGTTAGTATGGGTGTGTGCGTGTGTGAGTGTAACAAAAAATCTACACGTTTGTTGGAAATTTGTTGTATTCATTAAAAAGATACACATATATGTTGACTTCATATAAAATGTACTACAGTCTGATCTATTACGCGTCTTTACAGTTTCGGTCGTTTTATGGCAGTTGATAGTAATTCAGATACAGTATTAAACAATAATATTCAATAATATGTATATTGACGTGAAAAAAAAATTCGGTAAATAAATGTCCACGCGCGGTCGAAAATGTTTTTGCATGGGCGATGCGAATACTAACAATGAGTTGCAACTCGTTCGAGCGAGTTTCTTGTTAAGAGGATCGCAAGCGGAAAAGAGTGAGAGAGACATATACAGAGATAGCGAGCGCGGAGCGCGCGCCTGGTGCGGATATGCTATATATAAAAAAAACTTCCCCTTGGGGGCCTTTGGTTTCTTATTCGGAGGTCGGACTGTAACTTCCACTTAACGTATTCATGTTGAAAATATTTTAATTAGTTTCAGAGATATAAGCGTTTGAAGAACTAGTTTTTTCTGGGAAAAAAATTAAAAATGACAAAAAATTAAATTAAGAAAAATGAATTGCCGAAATTACCAGTTAGTACTGGAAAAATTAATAAAAATTCGACGAAGAATCTTGCTCATATTCAGTTTTTCGATATTCAAATATCTCGATATTTCCTGAAATGCGAGTGTCTTAAAAGAAGTTTGCCGGAAAAATTGTAAATATACACATAAAAAAAATACTAATATTATTAAATCCATTATTTCCATTTCTTATGAACTCCAACCTACCGGCGAAGGGTAGAGAACATAAAGCTGGAGTCTATTTCGTCCTTTTTGGTATGTTTTCGTGGCGCCATCTACTATGAAACGAAATGTTGTTCCGCACGGAGAGAATTTTTAAGTATTTTTTACGGTGAAATCTCCGTAAAAATTACATTAAAAATTTGAAACCGGTGACAAATGTGCACATAGTCAAAAATTGACACTAGCTTTTAATATTTTGCTTTCATTCATGTAAAAATTTAAGCAAGTAGCATAATTTTTTACATTTCTTTCAGTAAAAATTCTGACACATTCTCATGTAGAATTTTAACAATTGGCTGCGTCAAAAATTCCAAGTTTCTACAGTACATATAACCTGGACAAACTTGAAATTTCTAAAATCACTAGCGAAAAATTAATTCCCTATGCCGATTTTTTCCCTATGCCGATTTTTTCATCGGCGTTTCTGAACATTTGTGTTCTTGATTGCTACTTATTTTAGCATATCATCTTTCCGTACCATTGTAGACGTCCTTTATCGAAGTTTCTTTTCACGTTTCTTTGTTTTCTTGCGTAGAACTGCGTAGAACACGTTAGACTGCACGAGACCACGAGGCTTTCTTGGCCCATGCTTCGTACTATAATGCGCATGCGCGGTACCGCTGTTGCTAAGCAACGCGGGTCGGCGTCGTTCGTGCTCGTCATACTGCGTCATACACAAGCACACTCTCACAGCTTGCGTTCACGTATACGCACGCTCGCACACAGAGCTCACGCGTACGGTCAGGCGACCTAGCCCTAACTGATTTTACTATAAAGAACGTAAAATTCCGGTGGACGCACGGAAAATTTCGGCTTCCTTTTTTAAATTTTTATGGAAAACACGCAAATTTTTCAATGTTCCACTGAAAACTTTCATTTATATTAGCACTTTTTTAACTTATTGTCGTAATCTTTACGTTTCATGAAATTTTACTATTAATTTCAGTAAAAATTCGGGAAAATATTTTAAATTTCTGTTACGCAAAAGTAAATTTTGATTCATTTCCATGAAAATTTATAATTTATTTCCTAAAAACCTGAAGAATTGCACATTTGTCACCGAGTTACTGTGATTTCACAGTAAAAATTACTTAAAAATTCTCTCCGTACGGCAACAGGGCTGATCGAGTAATCGATGTGAGACGAGTACTCGAAAAACTCGGGTACTCGATAAAGTTCGAGTATACCCGTCCGATCACGGGTACCCGAAAAATTCGGGTACCCTAAATATTCGGGTACTCGATGCGAATCATACTCATTATAAACGTTAAGGGAACAGTAAAATTTCGACAAAAATTGTTGATTTTGGAATAGCTGTAACTTGGTGAAAAATGGTCGTAACGTTAAAAAAATGGGGTTTTGGAGCTCGAAATCTCTAGTTCACGAATCTCACCGATAACATTGTTTGTAAGCAACCCGCTCGCGTGAATCTGAGAAATAGCGCGAGGCACACATTTTCGCATGTTTGTTTTTTCAAAATTGTCCGCGGCCTCGAAATGTTTTTTTGTGGTTGATCAATACTGGCGTCATTTAGCCTGACTCTTCAGCTTCAAAACGGTAGGTTTTTGACTAGCGTTCAAAGAAAAAAAGGAGCTTTTTTCGTAGATCATCAATATGTCATGAACAAACGATCGTACAGCAAGCTAAACGTGGGTTTCGTGGTCTATAATAAATTCTCTAAAAGCGCTCTTTGGTACTTTAGAGTTGTTTTTTAACCTTCATATTAATTTGAAAAAGTACGAAAAAATGACTTTTTTCCCGTTTTGGTAAATCAACGTCAACTTCGCAAATATTGCGAAAATGACTCATGTTTCTCAGTTCTGTTTGAGATCAATACATGCTCAAAGACCCCCCACAATTTAAAATTGATCGGCTGAACCGTTACTTGTGACCGAAGCGTCACAGTGTTATCAAAAATTAAAGGAACACTTTCATTGTTCCTTAAATGTCAATTAATGATGATTAAAATGAAAAAAAAAAAAAAAATCTGTTATTTTTTCTCACAGTTTGGCAATAACTTTTCTTTAAATCTTGGAAAAATAAAAAAATTCATAATTTTTAATTTTTTTTTTTTCAAAATAAAGAAAACACGACAGAAGCCGCAACGCCCATCATGTCATCTACAACTCGCTATGAGTAACTCTCCTCAATGAAAGTGACTAACCGAGCAGCTTCAGCTTCCGACAAATATCGGCTCACCATGATTGCGTAAAAAAATCGAAAGATTAGAGAGCTTTATTTTTAACAAAAAAGCGAGATTGGCAAAAAAAACTAGTTCTGGAGATGCTTAGAAGTGTAAAATGTGTGATTGATAAATCCGATAGCGATACGTGTAGAAAGATGCATGAAGATTGACTTGGGGATATCAACTTTATTTAATGCAATTAATTTCAACTCGATACATTATGGCATGCAAACGGAAAAATTGCATTAACACAAAACAAATAATGATTTCAACAAATTTTCTACAAGTTTTAAAATGAAGAAAAATTATTTTTTTTAATTAAATTTTTTTTCTTCAGAATTTTGATTTTTTTTCCAAGATTTGAAGAAAATTTTATGCGAAAATGTGAGAAAAAATAACGGATTTTTTTCTTTTTTTTTTCATTTTAATCATCATTAATTGACTGACGCTTCGATAAAAAAAACGGTTCAGCCGATCAATTTTGAATTGTGGGGTCCAAACCATTTTCTGACGCATTTATCAGGCAAAGTTTCGAGTGAATGGACCTGTGCATAGTCTTATATGAGAGACGAATTGCCAGATAATGTATCTTTGAAGAGCCGAAGGTGTATCGGACGTAAGTTCGAAGATACAGAGCATGATAGGTGACGCTCGATACAAAAATGTTGAATATTGGCCTTTTTGTTGCCATATATTATTTTTGAGAAAAAATGTAATATAACATTTCTAATTAGGTTATATAGCTCTATCAATCGGAACGAAAGTATATGTCAATAACAAAAAAAAATCCCATGTCACTTTTTCACCATTTCGATCCACTGTGTACCGTTGAGAAATGCACATACGCATAAGAATAGGTACACGAAGAGAGAGTGAGAGTGGGCAACACTCTGAAGAACTGTAAATTATGAAGAGGCTAACGTTAGGGAAAGTGAAATGGATAAGATCGTTAAAGTCCGGAAAGGCATAGGGCGGAAAGTTACGAATGATGACAAATATTCCGATTACGTAAACGTAATCGGAAACAAACATTTTACGTAAACGTAATCGGAAACGTAAACGTAATCGGAAACGTAAACGTAATCGGATTACGTAAACGTAATCGGATACATTTGTATCGGTAAACAAACCGATCCAAATGTATGCAAACTTACTGTATACCCTCTACAAGGGTCAGCATACACTCCACAAATGTTATCATCGTGTATCGCTTCTTCCACTAGCGAACGGCACTCTGCAGCCGTCAGTATGGTCGTCGGCAATGATGTTATTACTGGACTGAACTTGAAAAACCTCATGATCCGGCGAAAAATGTTTTGGTCAGTAAGCGCCGAACAACCAATTCCGACAAATAGTGCATTACGTGTCGTTGACGGCTCCGCGTCTGGTAAATCTATTGGCTTCTGCGCTGGGGTCGTCGTGACACTTTCCACCAGCTGTGCACATTTCAACAGAAAAAGCAAACTCTCGTGATAATGGTCGAGTGGTCCTGAGTTAAAAATAAGTGCTTGGCTTTTCTTCTAACATTCGAAAGTGCTCTTGGTCAGCCTCAAAGTTCGAACATTTCGAAGCTGAGGAAGAATGGGGTTGATAAGGTTGTTAGATTGACTTGAATATAAAGCAAATCAGCGTTTTATCCACTCCCGGATTAAACATACTTTTGGCCATAGTATTCCAACGCTCGTTTAGATTTCGTATTTGAATATTGAAGCCGTTGGATATGTTAAGCATGTATTGGGATGTGTCGACTCAAAAAATCTGTTCTTACACCGTCAAACAATATTAACAGGTAAAAAAAACATGTCAAATTTGAACTTTCTACCTCAAGGTTGAGAGACCACGCCAGTGTAAATTTTTGCCAAAATCGTTTTTATTTGCATTATCAAAAAATATGGACTTCCATGAACATGCTGTTAAATTTTGGTCGCAAAATTTGAATTATTCCGGTGGCTACAGCCTTTCTTAGAAAAAGGAATTCGACCGCTGCGTGAGACCTGGCGCGGACGGTGCACCTTCAAGCTATCCGTCTCAAATCTTGCCACGTCATTGTTCGTGCCATTCCTTAACGTCGTACGAAAGCGTTATTTTTTTTTTATTGATTCACATTTCACATTTTTTTTAACGAAAAGCGGCCGAAACAAGGGCCAACGTGGCAGTTTTCTTCCTTTGTGACAATTTTTGGGGGAGTAGGACTTTCCACCGTCAAGCGCTATTTTTTAGGCATTATTTTGCAGTGGCCAAAAATTATATAAAAAATGAATACAGAACACTAGAAATTATTTTTATGTACAACATAAGTCATTTGAGTGAACGAAAAAAATCGGAATGGTTATCGAATTTTTTTTTAAATAATGAACACGATCAGCCATTTTCAAGCCAGCCACACTGGAATGGTCACTTAGGTCATCATGCTCGATAACTTTCGGCCTCATTCTCTTTATACGGACAATTTACTTTTGAAGTTCGAATTGGCAATTATGGCAATTCGAACACAATTCTGGCACAAATATGCCAATTATGTCAGACGATGATAATTCATCGTCCTAACCTTGAAATCATTTTCGTTTAATTTAATTTCCTTTCCTTTGATTTCCTTTAATTTAAGTTTGCGAACAATCAAGGTCCTAACCTTGAAATCATTTTCCATTAATTTCGACAGATTTATTCTTGCACGAATCCCAGCGATTACAGAAATGTATTAATTCGTGTTAAAAAATAAAAAAAAGTACTATTTTCAAATAGATTTAATTTGTGAAAAATAATCATATCGAAATTCAAAATAACAGCGATGCGAAGATCAGCCACATAAATCTACAGGCGTATTTTTCAAATTTGAATTGTCCGGTGGATAGACCAAGTTTAAACGTAAAATGCGAAATTTCCGGGTTATCCGAAAGAGAAATAAAATGATTGTGCGTGACCACTCGGACCTGAGTCGGAGAACGCGGATTCCGAAATGAGGTTCTTTGGCACGGAATAGTTTGTTGATGTACCGGTGGAAATGATTGAAGTAAATACTGCTTATTTTTTTTCGACACACTCGAATGTATGTATCTAATACTTTACACCCAAATCGTCAAATTTTTTTCTAGTCCTGTTTGTCTTCATCTCTTTTGTGCGATTGTTTTAAATTTGAACGATCGATTTTCCTTTCAATTATGCAGCAGCTTACAATAGGGCTGAAATTAGAACATCGACGTTTTTTTTTATTACGGCGAAATTAAACCGAAATGAGCATTAATATAACTAAGTCAGTAGTTTGGAAGAACGAGATTAGATTCAATCGAATCAAGGCATCATCCCATGCTCGTCTCGCACTACTGCGAAAGTGTGCTACTGGGCTGAGCAGGTCATAGTGTTTTTCTTACTTGTTTTTTTCTTACCGTCAGAACTGCTATGTCGCGACTAAATCCTGCCTCAGTTATGAATTTTCGGCGCACAGCGGAGTATTCTATGCGATGTCGATTTCCTCCATTGTACGGATCTATCGTACCAGTTACGACTATCAAGTGTTCATGTATACTGTACGAAATATTTTCCTCCCGGAAAATGAAGAGGCAGTGAGCAGCGGTGAGAACGTGTTTTTCACTTATCAACGCACCACCGCACCTTACGATGTTATCGTAGAATAACGTCACACTATACGGTACGTCCTCGATAATTGCAGGTTTTCTTGCTACATTCCGTTTTAAACGATCACCGATTGTTCCTAAAATGGTGCGCAATTATTAGACTTTTGCTATAGATCATCACACAATCATTATGCATCGTTTATTAATTCAATGAAGATAAAGTAATCGTTGATTGAATAATGATTTGGTACCCTTGCATTTAGTGATCATACGAAGTACACCTGTTAACGATTTTTTGCGAATGACTTGCCAATAAAGGCACATCGTGCATTAATTGTTGATTAGTAAACAATTGGCTGTTCTTGAGTTTATGGCTGGAAGTTTATATTTGCTACTGATTGAGAAACGAATGAACCTCCAATAACAGCTTTTTGGGAAACGTCATACTTGGGTGAAGTAATGTGGTACAGAGAAGAAAGGAATTGAAAAAATAAAAGTGAGCAATCAATTAACATGAAAAAATAATTCCAATATAAATGGACAGTAGTGAAAACGTGGCCGGCTTGCGACTTCGGCAACCTTCCAACTTAACCCGCGGTTTTCTAGGCCAATTCTTGGCGGGGTGACCGCAGGGCCACGCACTTATTTGAGCTTCGACGATGGTGGTTGTACTGAATTTCTAATGGCCACTCAACCAACACTCAGAATTACTTAAATATAGCCGCCCGAATAGCGACTAAGGCAACATTTGGCGCCGCGGGAGGGGGTTCAGGAATTGGAAGTACTATAGTTACGAGTGTGGGATGAAAGTGAAAGGATTGGCACTGTGAAAGCCCGTAAAAATATTAACAAATATGTCTTGCCATATAGATCATTAAGAATTTATTGAATGATATATAATGTTCTTACCGCCAATTGCGAAGAAAACCATCAACAGGATAACTTTCATGTCGACTTTTAATCGTTGAAATCGGTCGTGAGTTTGCAACTGGAAAATATCAAAATATGATATTTTATTTAAAACACAAAGACTCGGATTCGAAATGAACCATGAATTAGCATACACGGAACGGGATGCTAATTCGGAAGGGGATAAGCCGGGTGAAAAATGGATAACAATTTGAACCTGTCAAATCCAATATTATCCCGCCAACGGACAAATTTTTTTTCAAGCGGTTGTTTTTTCTTCCAATGTTGAAACTTTGAATAGACAATTTTATTTACATTCCACTTCATGTGGCCTAATGTTTTTCTTCACGTACCCCAACACCAAACGGCTTCGAAAAATGAACCAGGCAAGGCTAGCAGGATTTGGCAAAATGTTTGAAATTTCGAAAGCACTCGTTAAATATTCAAATGATATATTCAATAAATTTTATATTTACTTATGAGATCCAAAGTAGGGTCAGAATGTGAAGGCTAAACGAAGGCTTGGGAATACTTCAGCCTGGCGGAAAGCAAATGCGTTCCATGTTACAGCAAAATTAAATTAGAAAGGGTTATCAAACAACAATAAAAAATACTTATTTTCCGAGTTTTATAAGCTTGTTGTAAACTTACGTCGCGACAACCGGTAACTCGAAGCTGGAACAAACACGATGTCTTGGCGATAAACTAAGTGAGAACTGCAAACCGAGAATGAATTTGTCGCGATCTTGGCAAGAATTACGTAGCAGAAACTTTTGTCAGCAGGCAACAGAAAATATGGATTCGTTTTACATAAGCAGATACGAATTTGTCCAACAAAGGAATCTCGCGCCACTACGTGTTCGTGCCTGATATGCTTTATTTAATCTTCATTTCCACATTGATATTCAATGTCATTTTTTTGATAAACAAGTTGGCGCTCCTATGAATAGAATATATTATTTGAGAAACAATGGCATGAAAAATACGTGAATGTCGGTCTGATTATATTGGTCGTTGCTTATTTTTTCTTATCTATTCGGTATTTCAAACTTACACGTGCCACATTCGCTTCTACGTTTTCAAGGATTTAGAAAGAAAATCTATTCACTTCCAATAAATAAAATGCGGTAATAATTCGATTTTTTGCAAAATTGCAAGTGATAGCGCGCGCAAAATGCTAAAAACTGGAAAAGGGAAGCTCGTTCAATTCGGGTATTGGATAGTGTCCTGAAGTCGACAAGATTTCTCCGTCAATTATTAACCGGCGATGAAAATTCCAAAAAATTTGAGTTTCATATTGAACTTCCCTTCGAAGTATACGTAGAGAAATTAAAAAAATATCGATTTTTTTTACGAAATAGTGTATATTTGAAAAAAATTGGAGAAAATATTTTTTTAGGAAAAAACGTTTAACACATCATAAGTCTCCTACTTGCTTCGATGTAAAATGTCATAAGGTTCCAAAAAAAAAAAACAGGACGATCGGTGACGAATTGGCGATGCAATGTTGCTCGTCGCAGGACACTGCCAGACAAAAGTGACTCACTCCATCCAGCTGCAACGCCGTCGTTTCGTTACAAAACGTTGTGCAAAAATTGTAAAAATACTTGAAGATATTCACGTCTTAAAAACATTGAAAAAGTAAAAAAAAAGAACGCCAAGCAAACAAAAATTCCTCCAAAAACATTATTGCTTGTTTTACCATATTAAAAAATCGGATTTATTTTAGTACATTTTTTATTTAAACTTTAACAATGGTTTTATTATATCTTTTCAATTAGTAAAATAAGGAAGGCAGCAAACGGAGCTTGGGGCATCGCTAAGAGAGCGAGAATCGGGGGGCTGACGGATCGGCTGAGGATAGCGGAAGCAATAGCGAGGAGTGGGCTGTTGTATGGATTAGTATTGTGGGGGTGGAAAAGGAGAGCGAGAGTGGAGAGGGCACAGGCCAAATATACAAAAATGGCGATGGGACTCAGGAAAAACACGCCAGAGTATATCTGGAAAATGGAGTCAGGGTGCAGAAGAATTGACATCATCATGGTAAAGCGCGCAGGGGATCACATCGGCAAAATCATGGAGATGGAGGAAGGAAGATGGCCGAGGAAGTGCCTAATGGAGGAGGCGAGGGGACTGACGAACAACGACGGAAGCAAATGGGGCAAAGAATTGAAGGCAGCAATGGACCAAGCAGGAGAGGGGCAGATAGGGGAAACTATAAGAAGAGGGAACAAGGAAGAATGGAAGATGAAGACCAGGAAGACGGTAGAGAAACTGACGCAACAAGAAATACAGAGGATGTGGGGAAAAATTCAAAGGTCCAACTACTGTAAGGATTATAAAGAAAGAAAAAGGGAGGTGGGAGTGGAGGAACATTGGAACAAAGGAACAACAAGGGGGGAAATTAGAGAGATATGGGCGAAAATGAGGTGTGGAAGTGTGGGGAGAGAGGCAGAAAAAGGGTTCAGGGAGACAAGTTGCAGAGTATGCGGGGAAGCGGAGGAGACGCTGGCACACATCTGGGTATGCGAGGAGGCCAGAAGGCAGATGGATGAGCAGGCCCTAAAAAATTTTGAGGACTGACACAAAGAGCAAAGAACGAAGCGAGATGGAGGGTGGAGGAAGGCGCTAGTAGAAGAGATGTGCGAAATAGTGAGGCAATTTGAAAGAATCGCGAGAAAGAAGGGTTTGACTGCGAAGAAATAAGTGGGAAATTATAATGTATCTTTTATTTTATTTTACTTAGCGCGGGCAGAACGGTAGAGATAAAGATTAAGAGTAGATTTCCCTCGAATAATTATCCTTATCAAACGACCCCCGCTCAGGGTCGTTTGATAATTATGACTTACACACAATACAGAACGTATGTCATGGTAAACAAAAATACACTTCACCGATCGCGGATTGATTTTTTAACATTTAAAATGTTCTGACAATTTTATTTTATTCACAAGCCACAAGTCACAACACAACCGTAAAACGCGTAAAACTTCAAATACTCTGAAAATGTTATTATGATATCGAGCATAGAACGCGCATGCGTAAAAGAAACCGAGCAGACGACTACTAGCGCCACGAAGTGGGCTGTAGCGCAATCAAACCTCCCGGACAACACGCGAGTAATTTATTGCCATAGGAATAGTACCCAGTGTCAGGGGGCCGCTCTAGACGCTCTTGAAAATTGTTTTGCTCGACAATCAGCGAGCAGAGGACATCACTGCTGGTATGTCCTCACAGCCAGATAGAGAAACTTTATTGTGATCACGGTCCCCAGTCGATAATGTCGATTTATAGCTTAGGAGCGCCCGCTGAAAGTCGACTGGGGTGTGTTTCTACCCCGTACATGAGTTCTAGGGATAATAACCCTGGCAGTTGATGCGACGTTACAATTTAAAATAAATATACATTGTCGCAAAACTTATGTATGCAGGAGAAAGAAACGGGAAATTCTGTATCTTTGCAAGCTTTTTTTCTCAACCATGCACGCCAAGTCATTGCACAGCATTTCCAGTACACTTGTGTAGTACTTACGTTGTGCTTTCATATAATGGTGATATAAATTTTTGTTACAACGGTAAGAAGATTGGCTTTTAATAGAAATAAAACATTTAGAAAAATATTATTCCTAAGACTTAATAATTTTGTTTACAATATTTTTAGTAAACTTGCTTGGGTATTTTATAAAAAGCTATATCTCTTTTTTTGTACATTTGAATTAAAAAAATATATATCTTATATAAAATATATATATAAGACTATAAAGTTTTGGTTATAGCTTAACCAAACTTAACCATAACTTTTGTTATGCTTAACAATCACGAATGCATCACAGTGTAAAATTTTCAAAAAAATCCGGTTGCTACAGCCTTTCTAAAAAAAAGGGATTCGACTAGCTGCGTGAGACCTGACCAGCTCTCTGACACTGGTAAGTAAATGCTGTTTGCAAAATGTCCTTGCCGCACTGTGGCGCTAGTAGTTGTGTGACAGGCATGCATATATATGTATGTTGCGACGGTGCTTCGAATATTTGACATGAATAAAAGTCTATTGATACATTTGGAATGATTTTCGGTTCTACTGATTTTTCGTTCGAACACAATAAATAACGTCGTAATAACGATAACAGGACGAAAGCCACGAAAGTATAAAATCGTTCAGCTGATCGGAGTATTCAAGCCGAAGGCTGTCACATAACAGCCAACGCTAGGTACTGGCGATTTCAAGAACTAAAAAGCCTGGACAAAACCCTTTTTTGTTTATCGTATAGAAATAGTAGGCTAGTGTCAGGGGGCTGGACCTGACGCAGACAGACGCGGTTTTATCGAAATGTCGGTTTTCAATACGGTGTACACTCTCAAACGAAGAGTTTTCAGGCTATCCTTCTCTAATTTTGACACAACATTCTTCACGCCATTCTTTATCTTGCTTCGGAAGCTTTTTTTGAAATCTTCATTTTTTTAAAACGAAGAACTATTGACACGATACGCTAAATTCGATACTTTTTTCAAACCGCCGCCATTTTGTGAATTTTTATTTTAAAAAACCTCCATAGCAGGATAGCGGCTTTCATACTGATTAATAATCTTTTTAAAAATATTGTTTCAGACAATATTTACGGCCACAATCGTGTACACCGTGAGGACTCTTTTTTTTCGAAGACATTGTCAACCGTTACAAGAAATGTAAAAAAAAATAAAATTAAACATTTAAAAAATTATTTTCTGTTATTCATGAGACCTTTGATTTTACATAAAACCATCAGACTGATTAGCGTATTTTAACCATCGAAAAAAAATCGCGAAAATCAGCTATTTTTCGACCAGTTACACTTTGATGATCCCTTAAGGGGCCAGGAGAAGGACACCCGTCGACAGCAGCGCTTTGGACACCAAGCGTGCCTATCCCCCACCACTGAAATTCGCCTCCGTTTCAACACCTGTATGCAAGGCCGTGCCCAAGTCGCTTCGTGTCGTGTGACATTGGCCACAAAGGCATACTTTTTTCGAAGAAAATCAAACCGCTTCTCTACGACCGCTAATTCGAATGTGTGCGTTTTGCATAATTCTTCAATACCCGAAGAACCAACGAACGATGTTATCAGCCAACACGTGACCAGCAAACGTTCGCGGTTGTTACACTAGAACAATGGAGAATTAATATTTCTCCGGCTAGCTTCACGCAACTTCCTTTTACGCAATTTTACAAAGGAAATACCAATCGACAAGCATATTCATCAGGCCGACAAATGTTCATCGGCTGATATGCAAAAGCGAATCTCAAACGCGAAAATTGACCACTCAAATAACTGTAGCTGCACGGCTATTACGATGAAACGAAAATTGCAAAAATACGCGACGCCAAGGGGAAAGGCGATGCAAAGCTCGGGTCAGATGGCGCCATCATAGCACGTCCCAATCATTTCAAACTCACGTAACGTCTCCGAAAGTGAATGATTATACATGTTTTCGAAAAATATAACATTTTAACATTAAACATTTTAATTTTTCGTTAGTTCGAAATTTTCTTGTGCCTCCGTTATTAAAACGGACTTTTTGGAACGACCCACGTCGCTGTTTATACAACATATCTGTGAAAGACATTGAGGTTAATTCAGGGTTTATTTGTTATTGTGTGCAGAAAAAAGAGACATGTCTGCATTCTCTGATGTATGCAATGAGTACGCAAAATAAATTTGCTCACTTAAGAGTCGAAGAATTGAAATCCATTTTCAGAAGCAGAGGGGCCAAGGTGACAGGAAAAAAAAAGGATAAAGCTAATTCCCACTGTTTGCGCCTGGCGGCATCCTTAGGAAAAAAATGTGTTCCTCCAGCAGTACATCCTACGCCTAACACTGAACCTCTTGAAAAAACAGCTATCTACCCGTAAATAATTGGAGAAATCGTAAATAAATAAATAAGTTTGACCGTCTGGTTGAAAACAACGCTCAGACACTGCTCGCTCGGGACGTGCTATGCTAGCATCGCCAGTGACGAAAAGTGGCAGTTGTCCTTCCCGGTGCCTCGTCACGGGAAAATTCGAGTCGTGAACTGCGGCCACGGTCTTACATACAGGTCTTCCCGCGAAGCTAAATTTTCGTGGTGGGGGTCGGCACGCTTATCGGCTTCACTTTTCGATTCACTAGGCGCCGCTACGCGTTGCTACAAGGGGAAGTAGTTTCCCCCTTACCTCTTACAGGCGATTGGGCCCAAAGTGTTTACGTATGTTTTTGTGGCGCGATTGTCGAAATAACCTTTATTTGCGACCATATACCAGAAGGTTCTACGCGCTTTACCGTGATACATTTTTTATCATGTTTTTACGCATAAGTGTGAATTTTTTTTCGTAGTGTTTGCGAAAAAAATGCGAAATGGCTAAGGGTTGCGCGGTTCGCAATTGTAAAACGGGGTACAAAAATTGTAAGCAGAAATGCTCCGTGTTTCGCGTGCCCAGAAACGTCGAACGATACAAAAAATGGCTCGATGCTATTCCGGGACTGAAAGAGTCTCAGTACGTGTGCGAAAAACATTTCGAAAAATGATGTATTGTGAGACATTGGAGAAAAAAGGATGTAAATGGTCGTAATATGTGCTGGTTCGAATTAATGTATTCAAAAAGTTTTCAGTTTTTTTTTAAATTAAAGTAGTCATCTTTTTTTTAATCGACACATTTTTTAAATTGGTTTCGTATATTGTGCAGTTTTCACGACAGTACGGTAAATTGAGTTAGGGCAAAGGGCGCATGCGTTGCGTTCAGGAGGGAAAAGGACAGAAGAGCTATTTCTCTCTTCGTCGCACCACTATTTCCCCTTGCCGTCACGCACCAAGCGGCAGAAATCGGAATAAAAAACAGAACCGCTAAGGGTGCCTACCCCCACTACCGCCGTTGTCAGACCTGTATGTAAGACCGTGACTGCGGCCGGTAGTAGGCCAGTGGCGCCAGCTATCCGCGACTTCGCGTACCGCTTGGGATACGTTTCGTCGCACACCGCAAGTGCACGGCTCGGAGGGTGTAGGGGGTGCTCCGGTGCTGCTGCTCCGTTGCCGCACGTCAAGTCAATCGTTATCTCTCTCCTAACCTTTTCGCGCGATATTGTCGCGATAAACCGCGAGAGAGTGATACTTGACCACGAGAAAACTTGAGCGTTTACAAGTGCCGTGCAAAGTAATGAAATAAGTCTCCGAGCTAGAAAACGGGCGAAAGAGCAGGAGCGAGAGAGAGAGAGAGAGAGAGATAGACAGACTCAGAGATACCGCGCGCATATACGCAATGTGGAACGATAAATTACTATCGTAGCACTGGCTCATAACGAGGGGAGATCCAAAAAGTGTTTGAGAGGAGAGAGTTGACGGTGCCGCCCAATAATAATGGAGCTGCTCTTACCCGTGCTCTCGTGATTCTCTCGGGCACGGATCTCTTTCTCTCTCGTACATTCGTAGCTTCGTTCAATCGACGCGAGACGTCGTTTTTTTCCCCCTTTTTTTCTTCTTTTCCTCTCTTTGTAATTATAATTAAGCCTGCCGTCTCTAACAGTCACGCGAGCGTCCGCACAGCATTTCCTCCCCTCATCTTCCGTCATTCGTCCGGTTACATTTTCGCGAGTGTGTTTATCTTTTCCCTTCTATCTCGTCACTTGTTTTCCGCCCTCTCACTGGTCCTTCCCCGATCGTCGACGAAAAAATATATCGTCCTGAACGTGACTTCGCGCTCGGTGGTCAGCTGGTTTCGCCGACAGCCCGCTAATTTACGAATATATATATATATATATATATATATCATGGCATCCTCGAATCTCGGTATACAAATCGGCTCGGCGTGGCTACAGAGAAAGATCAATCTGAGGCCGGAGCATCGCGGCGTTCATCTCGTCACCGAAGAGATACTCGGACAAATACCCGAACTATGTCAGTTCTCCGTCGGTCTCTGTCACATACAAAGTTAGTACCGACCCGACGCTATGTTTTTCGCCACTTTCTCCGACACTCGTTCACTTCCTTCGCGCTCGATTCTTCCGTTTCCTCGCCCTTTACATGGACTTAACTGTTGGCGATACGTCGCAGCTTGCCAATGGCTGTACGGGCTTGAAAGCGCAGCTGAGTCGTCTGCAAATGTCATTGAATAATCGTCGTCGGAGAGTGCAGACACTCTTGTCTTCGTTTCCGGAAAGAAAAGAAGCGGAGCTACGATCCCGATGCGTTTTCTCTGTTTGGAATCGTGCAGGATCGCTGGTCCTTTGAGTGTCCGAGGCACTTATTTAGCACTCGTTTATGTCTTTCAATTGCCTCCTGGCATGGCAGTGTGTGAACTGCACTGCAGTTTGCATCGTTGGAGTACAATAATAGTTCTTTTCGTATTTTCCCTCTTCTGTTTTTATCATGGAAACCTTTTTTTGCAGATTTACGTTGCGGACCTGTAAACAATGGTCTTGAAAAATGGTTGGGGGACTTCTGTAGGCAAAATTTGCGTGAATCTTTTATTGCACTTCAACGATGCAATCTTTAGTCTTATGGAAACTCCCAATTATCCTAGAATGCCGCACAGTGTTGAAATTTGCATTGTTGGAGTACAAGGAAAATGATTTGTTGTTTTATTTTCTCATAGAGAATATTTTCTTACCAACTCATGTTGTAGATTTTTTAATAAGTATTTGGGAAAATGCTTGAGTGATTTTTGTGGCCTGAATCTGCTGGAAAATGCTTCGGCAGTGTGAGTTAATTTTCGTCGCGTTTCAATGATGCAAACTTCAACACCGCGATGCCCCTTGGTTCGCCTTCCACAAGCGGCACGGAAACTCTACACGTTGCGTTTATCGGTTTTCAGTTCTTCACACGTCCGCCAGTCTGGCGCTAAACGAAAGCTGGGATCCCGACGTCAGGGACGACATGGAGATGATGCTAAACAAAATAATTCCCGAGGATATGCCTTACAGACACTGTTGCGAAGGACCCGACGATATGGTGCGTTGAGAAAACTAGAAATCATGCGCGCGAATCTGGATAGTTCTAGTTCAACTAACGCAGACGTTTGTTGTACACGTGCCTGCCAAATTTCGTAACGATTGCTCATCTAAGGCGCGTAGGGCACTTTCGCGAACTTCGCAAACGTGGTTTCGAGGAAAACGCTTTTAAAGTTAAACTGAAGTTTATGTGCGAATAAAGTGAATATTTTCATACTTAGACCTAATCTGCTATGCCAGGACCATAGAGTACAGCGGCTTCTTGCACTGGCTCTTTTCAATGCAGCAAAATCAATTTTTTTTTTTGCCGTACAAAGTAGATACCTCCGTTGAGGTATTTTTAGTGGGAGGACATAATGACTGAAATACGAGACACAGGCGTATCCGAGTCTTGATTTACCGTGCCTTTTATGCAGTTGTCTTTACAAAGTTGTCAGCTGCAAATTTATAAGAGTTCTTGATCAGCCTGCATATTCAAATCCTTGTGACATAAATCAACAATAACCGATATTGGCGAACTGTTGATATATTCAATATTATTAAGGGGTCAGGCCACCGTGACGATCCAAAAATGAGGGTTAGAGAAAAAAAACATTCTTAAGGAATAAGTAAGATGAATGAAAAATCGTTGGGACATTTATTTTTATGTACATTAACAAAGTTCTGTACCAAATTTCATAAAAAAATATTGATAATCATAGAAGTTTTAAACAGTCTCATAAAGGACCTTTAAGGGGTCTTCTCACTTCAGACGCTAAAAAAAGTCTATTTTCATGACTTTTTTTGATAGGTTTATATGATAGATATTGGTATAAAAGTTGTTATACTTAATAAATACACTTTGGAAATATATATTTTTTAAATTATTTATTCAAGTCACTATTTATAGACGAAAAAGGGAATTGAAAAAATGTTTCAAAAAAATTGTAAGTATGTTGATGAAATCTCGGAGATGGATCATCTGAAACAAAAAAAAATCAAATTTAGATTCAGTATGTTAATGGCTATAGCGCATATCATACGATTTTTGATATATGCAAAAATAACGAAATAGCGGACATTTTTCGAAAAACAAAAAAAGACGTTTTTTTTCACTATTTTTGGCAACAAAAACTAGTAAATGTAAAAATTTAAAAAAATCCTTGATATGCGCTATAGCTATAGTTGTAAAGAATATGTGGTTAAAATTTCATAAGGATCGGTTCAGTAGTTTCGAAGATTTTATCAACAAGCCGCCGAAAAACGTTTCGAGAAAAACGGGTTCAAAGTTTGTTTGGGTTACATAAATACATGCATTTTTTTCAATGTATTGCGGAAGTTCATTTTTATCATTGTAAAATAGCCTTTTTTTAGCGTCAAAAATGAGAAGACCCCTTAAACGTGAGGGGGTCAACGGTGTACTTGATTTCGGCCTCCGGGTTGATCTGCAACAAAAAAGACGAGTTTTTTTTCTTAAAATAGATCATATTGGCTAAGACTTTACCAAGCAATTTTTTGTTATCGCGTTTCAATCATGGAAAAAAATATCGAAGTTTTTTTCTCGATTTTTCGAGGAAAAAATACACTATTATTGTTAATAACTAATGAAAAAAAATGTTAAGAAAAAAAAACGTCGGTCAAGACTAAACTACTATTACACTGGATAAGTCTACCAAATTTCAAGTCAATCCGTTTATTAGATGTCGAGAAATTCTATACTACGTTTTGGAAAAAAATAGTTTCGAGAAAAACGCTTCCATTCATATCATCATTCATATAAATAATAAGTTTACCTCTAATTTGCGATTCCTGCACTATATTTTGGACCTTCCTCTGCAATTTGTATTGCTCCAAGCGACAAACGAATATTCGTCATTTTCACAGTAGCTTGACCCCTGAATATTTTATTCTCAATGCCAAAAATGTTTGACATCGAATGAGCGATGAAACCGCGCTCTTTCGCGCGTTTTCGATACCATCTTTTTGGACGATGTCGAAGTTCGCTGGAAACGCAACGAAAATTTGTTTATTAATTTTTATTTCTTCATCTTCATCATAATCCAAAATTTTATCCTGCAAATTTGGCCTGTAGATTTCCCATAAGAGACCTAAAAAAACGTTTGAGCGTTTTTCGTAGTCCAAATTTACGGAAAATAGTTCTAAACTTTCTTCATGAAGCTTCATATAGCTTTATATAGCTTTAAGAGGTTAGGCCACAGTAACGGGTATAAAATCACGTGCAAATTTAACAATTTTTTTTCGCTTGAAAAAGTGATTCACTCATAAAATGAATTACACATCTATTTAGTATGAATATCAAGCTGTTAGAAAATATATATAATTTTTTTCGATGTACGAAATGGCCGACTACTAATATTTTCTTTTGTTGTCTTTTTTTAGGCGCTCCGCGGCGTGACATTTAGCATCCACAATGTTTTACCTAGAAAAAAAAGCAAAAATTCTCGTCAATTTACATTAGAATACCTAGAGAAGTACTTACGGAATTTAAAAAATATTGTTTCATTCAAAAGTTGTATTTCGTTATAACTGCTCATAAAATGAAAAGTTTTCAATTAATCAGAAATTCCGTACGTACTTCTCTGCGAAATGCAATTAGGAACATAACTTTCAAATTTGAAGTAAATCGAGCGAAAATTGCTGAAGTTATTTGTCACGCCAATTGGAAAAAAACTGTTTCGAGAAGTTTCGAGTTGTCGGCCATTTTGTACATTAAAAAAAACATATATTTTCTAAAAGCTTGATATTCATACTAAATAGATGTGTAATTAATTTGATGAGTGAATCACTTTTTCCACGAACAAAAATCGTCAAATTCGCACATGATTTTAAACCCGTTACTGTGGCCCAACCCCTTAAGAAGCTACTGAACTTTCGTTGCGTTCCAACGCTGCAAACTTCGATATAGTCTTGTTGGGAAGTATCGTAGATCGTATGGAATGGAGGTGAAGAAGTGCGATAACTGTTTTGTCTCTTTGCAGCCGGCTCACGTGAAAGCCTGCTTTCTCGGTTCTTCCTTGAGCATTCCAATCACCGATGGCAAATTGGCGCTTGGAACGTGGCAGGGAATATGGTTGTGCGAGCATCGAAATAACGCCGGTAGCCGAAAATTGGTGATAACGCTGACCGGCTGTCTGAGGGATTCGGCGCCCAGTCCTCTTAGTCCTGTGAGCCCTATAGCCTCGACCAGCAGCTAGGACCACTCTCACCCCCGACGACGCGGCAAACGTCAGCTGCGGTTATCGACATCTAGCTACTCGAGCTAGCAGCCGCCTAAACAGACACACATTAGCCGAAAATTCTAACAATTTAAGACGAAGCGAACGAGAGAGACGGAGAGACCGAGAGCGAGAGTGAGAGAGAGAGAGAGAGCAAAAACGTTAACGAAGAAGAGAAAATAGTATATGACGGAAAAGTGACAATTTCTACTTGAAATTTCGAGTCATTCGATCCAGAGAAAGAGAGAAATGAAGATCGAAACAAAGGCAAAGTACGTGACGTTCGAATCTGCGAACATTCGTGAGAATTATCCGCGCGAGCAACGACGCCGTACAGATAATCCGATGACGGAGAAGAGGAAACCGAAGAGAGATAGAACGAGGGCATTTACCACCGGATTTAACATTCCAGAGTGGATAGGTCACGCGATTCTTTGATATACATATCCATTTTTTACTTTTTCCGCTTGCCTCCGGTGATTCGTGAAATTCTTTCAAAGAAAAAACGAGCTAAGGATCCTCGAGAGAAGAAATTACAATTACGATTGTACAGTCGTGTGGTGCGTTGTCTCTCGTGACGCGCGATTATCGAGAACAGAGAGAAAGAAAAAAAAAACGGAAGCAAACTCGTGCAACGTCATTTTTTTTTAAATACGAACCTCTCGTAGTCGTCAAATGGGTAAATTTGCGTTTGTATCGTGCACACACGAGTGTTCAAGTAGCAAATAATGGAGCAACGAAACGTGTATTGCTGGAAAATGCCGACGAAGAAGACGGAAAATGTTAAATTTTGTGAAAGAACGCTTCGAAACTCGAGACTTTTCGATCGGAATCGTTCGTACGAGGAAATCGAACGGGCAAAGACGCTTCGAACACGGCGCACTCTTTCTCTGCACTCTCGGTGAGACAAGAAAAAGCAATCTATCGACGCCCCGGAAAATACGCGAAATGAGAAAAATCCACCGCGTTGTACAGCGCGTCGTACCGAATTCGATTAACGTATAGCTTTATTCGAGGGATCCTTGAGATAAAATGTAGCGAATGGAAGTAACGGGAAACGGGACAAAGCGGTGAATTCATCCAGAAGGCATACACACGGCGATCGAACGGACGTGCTCGGCTAAGAACGAAAAGAGTAATAAGAAAAAAATAAAGGAAGACAAAAAAAAAACGAACAAAGATGAAAATCGTGTATCCTACTTTTGTACATTATACGACGAGGGTTTCAACGTTATTGTTGACCCCGCGGATACACATAATATGGCACGGCGTATTCTGAATCACTGCTTGTTATAGGCTAGTCGTTTTCAATGACGTTTCCATTTGCATCGGGGGTGTATATAGATTATACATACTTAAGGAATATTTGAATTTAAATCGAAAGAAAATGTACACGCACACTCGCGTATCCATACGCGTTTGTGCGCGCGCGTTTTTTGCGTGTATGTATGTATGCATGTGTGCGAAATACATATATACATACATATATATATATACGTGTAATCCTTCTCTGCTGTGCCGAGGACGAACCTTTCCGCTCCACACATCGCGATCTCATGTAAAATCGCCGTAATAAATTTCCAAGAAATTTTCTCCGGTACTTCGACCGATTTTTCTTTTTTTTTTTTTTCACGTCACTCCATCGAGCGCGTTTTGCGCGCGTACGTTTCCATTCTGAATACTCGGTCGTAGTGGGCATGAAAATTAGCGAAAACAAAGATCAACCGTATTGAACTTGCAGGGAACGTTGATTTTCAATCGTAATAATATCGCAGTTGAAATCATTTTATCTTAATGTCCCAACTATTGGCAAATTATTTTTGAAATATGTTCAATTATCATTGAAAGGGAAACAACTTTTTCGCTTCTCTTCGTACGAAACGAAAATTCGTTTCCGGAGTATTCACTAATTGTTTTCTCTCTACTTTGGAAACGACGATTTTCAAAACGATCCAAGCGAAACGAGCCTTCTACGAACACATCGAGAAAGTAGCAATACTTTGTACATTTCGCAAAAATTGTAAGGAAATTTCAGACTGACCGAACTTACGTATAAATGCATACGAATTGAAATAAAAACAAATAATCAGGTGTGTTTCGCTTTAACAAATGAATAATAATAAAAAAAATGGTGGTCGATACGTTGAACAATCATCTGAATTAACGATCACTTTTCTTTACGTTATTTTTTGTGAGAATCAATGTTTTAGTTAGGCAGTGTGGATACACGCGGAACATCCTCTGTATGCCAAACAATATGAATGCTTATTTTTACGAGAGCGTAACAATTGACGAGGCTGAAATTTGTAACGTGACCAAAAAAGATGCATATATATATATATATATATATATATAGGGTGTCCTGTTATGAATGGATAATCCTGCAACTGTCGATAGGTCAGATCATGTCCTACTATATGCTGGAATTCCAGTTTAGTAAAAGTCCCACGGTTTTCGAGATAAAAATCGTCTGCTCTTGGTTTTTCGCATGCCATTTCGACAAATAATAACTTTTTTTGACCCGGTTCTAAAAAAATACTCTTCGATATTTGTTTTTATCTAGAAAAGTCTTCTTTTTAACCTTAAGGTAGTCCTACCGCTTCACACCAGTCATACCACTGATCATACTTGAGACTTGCACAATTTATATTTTTAACATATGCAAAAAAAAATGTTTGCAGTAACTAAATTGTCCATGTGGAAACTGTTTAATGAATGTTCACATTTGATTAGAAAAATGAAAAAATTGTTATTCCAACGATTCGCGCAGTATTTCTAGGTTTGATATTTGGCAATATTGGTTCTATCCCCGTCTCTTTTTACCCAACCAGGCGAGTTTAATCTTCATGCTTTTCAACGTCGATCTGTCAAAACAATGTCAGGTGCGGGAAATATAAAGCATTGTATTCGGGCCACGACTGGCAAAAAGCGTGGAAAATTTGTGTTGGCGAAATATGTCGGTCAGCCCCCTGTCGCCATCAGTCATACATGGCTCGCGTAATGTCCGTCGTTTTTATTTTCAATCGCTGCCACCTGTGGCGCTAGTAGTCACCTGCTCGATAACTATATATATGCCCTGTAACCTGTGAACCAGCCGAACTCACCAAACAATGGAGAAAATGTTTATTATAATCATTATTATAATATGATTATTTTAATCATTAAAAATTATGTAACTAGAGATGTATTTGTTTTTTGGCAATTAGAGACCGGGAAGTAAGTGTATGCGTGGGTGTCCGTTTCTTAAACAAGCATGAAAATTTAAAGAATTAAATCGATACATATAAATATGAGGAAAAATATATTTATTTCCCTCGAACAATTTTTAAATGATTAATTGCCGCTCAGCGTCGTTTGATAATTATAACCTACACACAATACAGAACGTATGTCATGGTAAACAAAAATACACTTCACCGATCGCGGATTGATTTTTTAACATTTAAAATGTTCTGACAATTTTATTTTACTCACAAGCCACAAGTCACTAAACAACCGTAAAACGCGTAAAACTTCAAATACTCTGAAAATGTTATTATTGTATCGAGCATGGAACGCGCATGCGTAAAAGAAACCGAGCAGATGACTACTAGCGCCAAGAAGTGGACTGTAGCGCAATCAAACATCCCGGACAACACGCGAGTAATTTATTGCCATAGGAATAGTACCCAATGTCAGGGGGCTGATGTCGGTTAAAAATGAAATATGTGTGGACATTCGAACGAGTGAGATGAGGTTATGACTACAGTCAGCTGTTGCCTTGCTGCCACGTCTCCTTATCGTAGCAAGTGGTAATAAATCTAATACCAGAAGTTCAAATTAAAGTTGATGTTACAAAAAAATTAGGTCAATAAGCGTAATTTTTTCTGAGAGCACTGGATTACTACAAGTGTTAAGTATGTAAATCTGATTATTTTTAAGAATCTGACGGATTCTCACTATTATATACAATTTAGTAGCGACCGGAAATTGGGTTTTTGTATGTCGTCTCGGAATTCCTTCACAAAAATACGCAATTTTAACAATTCTTTTCTCTGTAATTAGTCGATAAACGACCCTGAAATTTTACAGAGACGATTATTAATATATTTAGTGAAGCTCAAAAAAAAATTATGAAAATCCTATGGTTCGAAGTCTGGCGATAGGACTACCTTAAATGTCAAGGAAACTATGAAAAAATATCTTATTCAAAATTTTCATGCAAACCAATTCGAACATCTGACTTTAATAGCCTGCGGTATTAAAAAAATGTACTACGCATATTGTGCCAACTACTTCAGAAAGTTGCTCAGTCATTGTCGATTCATATCATTTGTAGAAATGGCATGCGAAGAGCCAAAAGCAGATGATTTTTGTCAAAAAGTAACAAAGTCCAAAATCTCGAAAACCGTGGGACTTTTACTAAACTGATATTCCAGCATATAGTAGGATTTGATCTGACCTATCGACAGTTGCAGGATTATCCATTCATAACAAAACACCCTTTATATATATGTACATGTGATCAAAAAACGCAGCGACGGGTCTTTACGTCGACTAATTGAAAAGAACATTTTTCAATAATCAAAAAAGGGCACGTGTACGCTGCGTACAGTATATATGTTACAGTTCATACCAGTTTTCAGTTTGAGCGCATTTTACCTACTAAAAACTAACTCTGACCGAACACTTTCATTACAAGTTTTTCCTAGTGAAAACTCGAATTTATGTTTAGAAACCCTAACAAACTCAAGCTTTGATCTCATTCGAAAACAGTTTTGACTGATTCATTCCGTTAGAACTAATTTTTCCTCGCTAAGACGAGTTTGTTTGGGTTAGTTTGGAAAGTATTGATAATTTCGTTGGAGCTGGTTTTTCCTAGTTAAGACGAGTTTAAACTAACCTTCAAATTTATTTATGAGTAAATTCTAGTTTTTTCCCGGCGAAAACTAGTGGTAACGAAGGCGTTCGATAAGAACTAGTTTTTACTAGGGGAAACGCGTTCAAGCTGAAAACGACTTTTTATAATATGTCGTCCGGTGACGTGACGATGGCGTCACGTGCGGCTCTTTCGAAAAACTCGAAAAAAACCGGCGGTGGGGGAAAAGATCTGCACGGGTCCTACGGGAGCCAAACAAGAGAATATTGAGATTGAAAAACTCTTGATTACACGTGCGGACGGCATAGTGTTAAGGGGGGAGATACATTTAGGCGACGAAAAAATGGCTGGTTATCATGTTTTTTTAAAGGAAAAAAAAATTCACCATTTTTTAGACTTAGGGTATGTTTTATTACTACTTTTGGCTGTTACATGATACTTTTATGCATTAATCTTCAAAAATGGCGGTGTTATGGCACGGTCTTCTGAACGGGTTGCGGCAGATGTTGTCAGATGGCGTGACACGTAGTGTAGGCGGGATTAACCTAAAAAAAACTCAACTGCCATTTTTCTTTCATTAAGGCAGTAGTCTGGTCTAGACCAAGATTTTTGACGTCATTTTTGGGTTGGAATAACTGTTAAACCGTTGAAGTTGTTTTGATGGAATTTTACATATGTATTTATTGTTCCTTTGAGAATGTATCTACATTTAAAAAAAAATTATTTTAAATATTTTCATGTAGTTTTTTATTTTTTTACAACATGTTTGAAAAACATAGTTCTGAAATAAACGCGTTCAAAATTTTGATACCGGGAGCGCGCAGCTGCTTCCCGAACGCGCTACCTGAGCGCGCGGCTTGCTTATAATTTCTATTACTCTGCTAATTTTTGAAATATCGATAAACGGTTTTCACGAGGGTATTAAGAAAGGTCTAAGGAATAATAAAATGAAGAAAAAAATCGATTTTGTCAAATTTCTAGACCAGACTACTGCCTTAATACTCATACACAGAATATAAACCGAGAAAAAGTGAGAAATTTTGCAAATCGATGAAATGGTACGCTTCGAAACAAAAAGATTCTATTTTCCGAAAAAAAGGCTTCTTTTTGCGAAAAAGTTACTTTTTTAAAGTTTTCAAACACATTTAGGGTCATTTTGTAGACAATAAGGTTAGAAAGATTCATACAAAATTTCATCAGAATCGGTCGATTAGTTTTCTAGCTGTACGTCACGCCAGTTTTGAAAATGCAGTTTAAAAGACAGCGTACCGTACATCCGCCATTTTTTTAGATCAATAGAATAAAAAAATACCATGTAACAGCCAAAAGTAGCAATAAAAATACCGTAAGTAATGGGAAAGAAATCTTTCACTTTAAAAAAATCATGAAAATCAGCAAACTTTTTCCTCGTCTAAGGGTAGCTCTTCAAGGGGTTAGGCTGGTGTGACGAACCGAAAATCGAGGTTGTTTGGAAAAATTAATTTCCAAGGAATAAGTTAGATGATTGAAAAATCGTTTGGAAAAAAATTTGTATGTACATTAACAAAGTTGTGTCCCAAATTTCATTTAAAAAATTATAATTAAAGAAGTTTTAAACAATCTCGTGACGACCTTTGAACGTGAGGGACTCAACAGTGTACTTGATAGTTGAACTTTGCTTCTTTGGAACTTTGGTTGGACAGAAACAAAAAAGTGTTTTCTTAACCCTTATTCGGCACACTTCAGTGGAGAGACTGCACCCCAGCGACAAAAACCGTTATTATAAATAAACTATTTGATATTTTAACTTGAATTTTTTTTGGGACTTCTTAAAAGCTTCTTTTTCAAAGTAGTGTAGGTTATATAGCCAAAAATTTGGGTAAATATTCGGAAGTGTTACTTCTGTCAGAATCGAGCTGATTTTTTGATCACCCAAACAAACCCAAACAAACCCAAACACTCCATTGTGAAATATAAACTGAATATTTGCGAAAATTTTCCTACCCGAGTCTCGATGTATATTAGTGTGTCTACTTTTGTGTTTCCCAGTATATTGGTGACCTATTAGCACATTGTATTTGCATGTTTACATTTTACCGAAAAAAATCTTAATGCATTAAAAACATTATGCGCCATTAAAATATAACTAAATATAAGGTTTTACAATCATAAAGAATTGATGAAAAAAATTACAGCCTCTTTTTAGCAGGAGTGACACTTCCGAATATTTACCAAAATTTGATTTGAGTATGTTGAAAAAAAATTTATTGCGGAGAAAAATGAAAAAGGAAAATTAAAATTGCGAATGTCGTGGGGTGCAAACCACCCCAGTGTGCCGAATGCGGGTTAAAATAGATAATCTTGGCTAAGACTTGATCGAGCTTTTTTTGTTATCGTATTTCCATCACCGATAAAAAAAAATTAACTTTTTTTTGTCAATTTTTCGAGCGAAAACTGACATTATTGTTAATAACTAATGAAAATAATGATAAAAAGAAAAACGTCGGTCACGACTAAACTACTATTACACTGAATAAGTGTACCAAATTTCAAGTCAATCCGTTCATTAGATGTCGAGAAATCGTGTACACCGTTTTGAAAAACACAATTTCGAGAAAAACTCGTTCAAAGTTTGACTAGCAGTTCTATGGTTATAATCATAATTTTACCTTCAATCTGCGACTCCTGCACCATAATGTTGGACCTTCCTCTTTAATTTCGGTTGCTTCAAGCAACTACAGATTTTTTTTGAATTTTCACAGTCGCCAAACCCCTTTAATGTAACATAAACATATATACACATATGCAAAAGTGCGTCAGGACAGTTTCAGAAAGCCTCGTTTGCGAGTTGGTTCAACAACGTTAGGGATTTTTTTAAAATCACTCTTCGGTTTAAAAACTACATTGAAATTTCAATATCGATGCGCGAAACTAGTAAAAAAAATAAGCCGTCTTGTCACCAAATCCGATAAAAACGTCCTTTTCAAATTACACACACCCACACACGCATATACACATATATAAGCATATATACATACATACATGCACATATAACTATCGTGCCAGCAGCGGGAATGCTTGAGGCTAAAATTGTAATGGTTTTTTTAATAAACAAAGAAGAACTAGCCGCGCAAAGAAATGAAGAAGATAAAAAGCAAAAAAATAGGAAATATAAGGGGAAAAAATGAAGAAAAAAAAACATCGTATTAACGACAAGTCGAGGTTGATTGACCTGCGGAAATTGTCACGAGCTTTCAATGAATAGAGAAGACAAAAAAGTGACAAGAGAACAAATACAGCCAACCAACAGTACGCAACATTGAGGCGCGGTGTCACACGCTTGAGATTTTGCTCACGACCATTGATGGGAGAGAGGAAAAAAGTGAAAAACGCGATTCGTGCTTTTTTTTCCAAAATGTTCGGCTTTCTCGGATCCGAGTGTGCAAAAAGCGCGAGGCGCGTTTTATTTCAAGCGTTTACGGCGTGTGACGCGTCGCCTTAAGCGAGCAGTCGATGTTAGCTACATATATCCTTCTCGTTTATAACGTTTAAAAACGTGAAGAAAAAAAATGCATATATATCGTCGTCCGCTACCGAAACTACTGACTTTAAATCGAAGGGGAAAAAATGTAAAAAAAAAAACGTAAGCTTGTACGTCCAAGTACGCTAAAGAATCCAATTTCACTGTAACTTACATATTAACGGAGCTCAAACTATGATATGGCTGCAAATATTAAATGGAACAAAAAATTATTAAGGATTAGCACGGAAAAAAAGCGGAGAAAACAAACGGTCCTTGGTCCAAAAAGCTAAGTGGAAATGCGTGTGCGCGATTTGTGAAATAGAAATGGAAAAAAAAAAGAATATGACGGAAATGATAAAATATTGACGACCTCGATTAATTCCTGCACAAAGGCAATCGCGTTATTAACAACCCACGCCCAATTAAGGGGGGATTGTCTTTTTTTTCGCAAAATTTACCGCTTTTTGGGAATTTTTTTGTGAAGAAAGTATACAACGGAAAACTTGTGAAACTTGGCATATAGTTTTATTGATCTGTTTACTACATGCAAAAAAATTTTTAAACAATTTCATCAAAAAATCCGCCTCCCACCCCCCTCGACGCGCGATGGTCCTATTTTGATGGTGTGCACGATTACAGCCTTCACGTTCATCCTGCAACAAAAACCCAAAAAGCATTTTACTTTAGACACATATAGCTATCGTTCGATGAAGGGAAAAAAAAAATTGACGATTTGGTGACGTTTTGAACTTGAAGTATCGATTTTTCGAAAAAAATTGATCGATTTTTTGTTATAAATAAAAAACTATTAAACGTATTGCTTTTTTGCTTCATCAAACGATAAAAGGATGTCAGCTGAGCATTCTGTCCAAATTTGAAGGCAATCGGTTGAATAGTTTTTGAGAAATCGTGCACACCATCAAAAAAGGACCATCGCGCGTCGAGGGGGGTGGGAGGCGGATTTTTTGATGAAATTGTTTAAAATTTTTTTTGTATGTAGTAAACAGATCAATAAAACGATATGCCAAGTTTCACAAGTTTTCCGTTGTATACTTTCTTCACAAAAAAATTCCCAAAAAGCGGTAAATTTTGCGAAAAAAAAGACAATCCCCCCTTAAGTTCTTTAGGTAAGCATCATAATGGCATCCGCATTCGAAAACAAAAAAATTAAATATATTCACATACTCGCGATGAAAACAAAATTACACACACACATCGACTAACATTCCTATCGAAAGAATATCTCGAAAATTTTGATCGCGAGATTGTATGTATGTAAATAATCGCCAATTCGAATAACGAAACAGACACCTTTATTCCTATTTTCTTTTCTCGAGTTTCGCGATCAACTGTCGCGGTTCTTGTTTATCATATATCGTAAGATGTATGTTGGAGAGAATGTGTGTGCAAGAGAGAGAGAGAGAGAGAGAGAATGAATGAATGAAATGTGCGCTGCGGAACAACCAACAATCTTGAGTGTATAAAATTAGCCAATTAAAGCGACATTATAAAATGCAAATCAAACTTATCGGACCCAAACGATACGTATAATAACCGAGTACGTAAGGTTCATCATAAATCATTTGACAGTCCCGTTTTAATCCGAAATTTGAGGTTAAGGGGTTAGGCTACTGTGAGGACCCAAAAATTAGGGTTTTTAATACAAAATTGTTTTGCAGGGATAATTAAGATGATTGTAAAATCGTTTCGACATTCATGTCTGTGTACATTGACAAAGTTCTGTACGAAATTTTATTAAAAATACTAATAATCGAAGAAGTTGTAAACAATTTCGTGATGGATCTTTGCACGTGAGGGGCTCAACGGTATACTTGATTTTTACCACCCGGTTGATTTAAAAAAAAAACAGTTTTTTTCTTCTTAAAATAGATATTATTTGCGAAGACTTGACCGAGCTTGTATCGTGTTTCAATTTAAAAAAATAATTTTTTTCGTTTCTTTTTTAAGGAAAAATGACATCAATATTGTTAATAACTAATATTAATAAAATCGAGTTTTATTTGCACAACTTTTTTAACAAGTTTTTTTGCAAAATTGATAATAAGTAAATTAAAAAATGTTAAGAAGAAAAACGTCGGTCAAGACTAAACTACTATTACACCGAATACGTGTACCAAATTTCAAGTCAATCCGTTCATTGGATGTCGAGAAATCGTGTACACCGTTTTGGAAAAACGTGTTTTAAATTTTACTAGCAGTTCTCTCGTAGCAATAATGAGTTTACCTTCAATCTGCGATTCCTGCACCATATGTTGGACCTTCCTCTTCAATTTGAGTTGCCTCAAGCGACTATCGATTTTCTTAAATTTTCACAGTAGCGTAACCCCTTAAATTGAGTTTTCGTTGATTTTCTCTCGCCAATTTTCACGTTTCGTTGATGAATTTATCGTTTACACGGCCACGGTGCAAAAGGGTACGGACGAAGGATGAATTACACTCGAATCGGCGGATCAGGTGTAATTTTTCCTTTCTCAGTTTTCTCGTAGCGTTAAATATTTGCTATTATTTATTTTGGCATTATAAATAGCGTATAGTCTGTAAATACGGAATAAAGGAAAGCGAAAGAAAAAAAAATAAAAATAAAATCGTTAACCAGGCTAAGAATACTCTTTAGTGGAGAATTTCTCACGATAATGAGTTTATCGCAATATCGTATTTGATGAATCGAATATTAATCGTTAAATACTTTATAATTCTACTCGTTTTCTCACAAGGTATGAAGCGAAAAAATGTAAAAGACGAAGAAATGCGAAGACGCAATCCAATCTCGCTCTCTTTATATTTCTCATTTACATTAGGTACAATAACAGTGATATCTATGCGAATGTCACTATACAGTATTGCAATTGTTTCTCAATTTTCCTACATTCGAATTCAGTTCGTAGATGAGCATTCCTTCGACAACTCAGCCGATTAAATATTCGAAAAAAATATCCTGCCTTGTTCCAAGCGTTACGAATCTTTACGATATAATCTACTTTTTTTTTAATTTTTATTTTAGTATCGAAAAAGTGCTGAACATTTCGTTTGACACGTATCGAGAGAGGTCTGTTTTGGTAAAGAACAATGTATCAGAGCGAAAAAAAAGATGTACATTTTTCAGTACAATTGACAATTTTTTTCTTCGCTAATAGTTGGGAACTATCGGGCGGCTTATATAGCCAAAGTAAAATGAAAAGACTTGTCATTCTCCTAAAGGGCCCAACTAGACTTTGCTCCGAAATGTTGGAGAATTTCTGTTCCCGCAGAACAGTTTTTCACGTAAAACCTTTCGTTACTTCTCGAGTTTTAATTCAGTCGATATTGAAAAATTTTATTTGCTGATTGACATTCTTTTATCGAAAGTTGGGTCAGTAAAAAGTAAATGGAGCGTAAATTGCATCCTGAACATTTATCCAGCCCTTGTAAATTTGAGCACAAAAATTCTCCGATGTCTTGTCAATAAATTAAATTTTATCGAGCCACTGATGCTCAAGGAGCTACATCTACCTAGAGGCCGAAAAAAATTGGCCAAGCACCGAAAAAGTTTTCAATTTTTTAACCCAAAGGTACATATTGAGAGCCTTGAAAAAATCACAAAAAAATACACCAACAAAAACCTAGTCGCCGGCAGATGATGAACTTTTTTTGCTACGTTTTGCAGTGGACACTCTGCAGCTTGAACGGTCCATATGAAATCTAAAAACCAAACGGGTTATTCAAGTTAACACTAAATACGAGTCGTTGACGATCGTCGAGTTTAAAAATCATTTTTTATTTAAGAAAGTAGCGATGAATTGAAACTCGAGCATACAAAATCTTTGAAAAAAGCCGTCATTTTAAAGTAATTATTCAAAAATGAAGATCTATTTTGAAAAAGTGAGATCGTCAACGACCTTTAAATATTTCTCATCGCATCTCCTGTAAATTTGGAAATAATCCATCAGGTGGTTCTCGAGATATCGTGTCCACCGACTTTGAAAGTAGTTTCATCTGCCGGCTGCCATGTTTTTGTTGTCTTTCTGGTGATTTTTTTTAGTCTCTCAATATATGTACCTTTGTGGTGAAAAAATGCGTTTCTTTTTCACCAATCGTTTTCCAGAAAAAAATCGGAATTTGACCATTTTTTCGGGCTTCTAGGTAGATGTAGCCCCTTAATGTTTTAGGCAATTGTGAAAAAATTGTTCCAAAATTCAGTTTAAAAAAACATAAGCTGTGTATGTTATATGCACACACACATTTTTGTTTTCGCCACCAATTATTACGATACGTCACACAAAATATGGTGAAAAGGTGAATTTCACGTTTTTCACCTATTTTCTCCTGACTAAAGTGTTATCGCAAGTGAGAAATAGAAATTATTCCCCATGAAACTTCATGATACAATAAGCAATTCCCATAAAAATGATTAAAAAAATAAACCACCTGAGTTGACGTCGGAAGCTCGACATTTGAAAATGTTCGCGAAGTTTTCGTTTTGACGAAAGAGTAATGATTACGAGATCACGTTATTTATCATTTCCAAGTGAGATGAAAAGAGGAAAACAAAAACGAGAAAAAAAGTAAACTAGCATACAATTAAATGTCTCGTTCTCGTTAAAAAAAATTGAAACATTACCAAGCCACAACACTGCGTACAAATGATGTGAGATCATGATTTTTATTAAATAAAGAATATGAAAAAAAAAAAAAATATATATATATATATATATAACGAAAGAAGTTTTTTGTATCTTGGCTTCGATCGTGCCCCCCTAAGAAGAAATCTCATGAACGCTTTGTTCAGCAAAAGAATGAACATAAAACACACACACACCTCACACAAACACAAAGTGACACTGGTGCACGTGTGTGTTCTCTCATAGCTGCACACGCAGCGTATTCGTATCTTATTGGAATTTGGCAATAGTCGTAGAATGAGTGAGCATATTAAAAACAGAGGAAGAAATATGAAAACGTGAGCTGCACACTTTTCAAACGCGCATATTATTATATACTAAACGCTAAGATCGTTAATTATAAACAATAACTAGTAAATAAATTTTGAGAAATGAATCGAAAATGTGTGCAAACGATGAAAATCTTCGACGTCTGTCGTGTGCTGGCAAAAGTTTCGGGTTTCGATAGGAAACCCCATGTTTTCCATGGCGAAAAATGAAAAACCGATTCCAAAAAGTACATCGATCATCGTAGGCTTGTCAGACTTTGGAAAAGACGATCGATATTGAAATTCGAACATTTAGTTTTTCACATCGAGTGGCTTGAAATGAAGCCCTCCCCAAACTCAACATAATCTCTTTTATCTTCATCCGAGAATAATAATGCACCATTTAAAATAAAAAGGAATTAGGAATGAGGAAGGAAGAACAAATTCTTATCGATATTTCTTTCTCGATGATTCCTCGTCAGCTCGGAGAGTATTTGCCTTGGGTGAATATTTTCTCAATTTGTTTTTCACACGTATCATTTTGTCCCACGGTGGCTGAATCGAAGTCAACTGCGTGCGCCAATATACAGAATAAAGCTGCCTTCCACTTAGAACTACGTGCCGTCTTCGAGTATACAAGTAATAAACATGAAAAGTGAAAAAAAAGCGATACCATTGTTAACTGTTCATTCACACGTACATTAGTCCTCTTCTTCATATTAGGGACGTGATATTTTTTAACAATAGATATACATATGTATGTCACTCACACTCACCTACGCACACACCCACAGAAAGAATGAATTAAGGAGTTACGTGGGTTCCGAAGCCAAAAAAAGTAATTTTCTCTATTAAAAAAAATATAATATACGAATTATTTTATTCGAAATGTTAAGCACATAAAAGAGCAACATTTTAACAATACTTAAAAAAAAAAATTCATCAAAAAATTTGGGAAATTCAGCCGTTGGGACCTGGTTTTCGGAGACCCATAAAAAAAAGTGTCCTCGTGGTGGTCAGGATAACTCATGATAGCTTCATCTGAAATTCAGTACCCGTTTTTTTCTGTTAGTAGATAAGTATAGTTCGTGATTGAACGAAGGATTAAAAAAAATGTAATCTGAATTTTTGGCAGAGTTGTATGCAAAGTAGTTCAATTTTTGGTACAATTTACACTACGTATAGCCTTGGAAAATCGGTTGTAATCGAAAAAAAACCTTCGTTCAATCACTAGTCAATGCTGTTTTGAAGAAGTGTGCAAAATTTGAATAAGATCGGTGCATTACTTTTTGAGTAATTGTGTCCACCGACTTTAAGGGGGATTGTCTTTTTTTTCGCAAAATTTACCGCTTTTTGGGAATTTTTTTGTGAAGAAAGTATACAACGGAAAACTTGTGAAACTTGGCATATAGTTTTATTAATCTGTTTACTACATACAAAAATTTTTTTAAACAATTTCATCAAAAAATCCGCCTCCCACCCCCCTCGACGCGCGATGGTCCTTTTTTGATGGTGTGCACGATTACAGCCTTCACGTTCATCCTGCAACAAAAACCCAAAAAGCATTTTACTTTAGACACATATAGCTATCGTTCGATGAAGGGGGAAAAAAAATTGACGATTTGGTGACGTTTTGAACTTGAAGTATCGATTTTTCGAAAAAAATTAATCGATTTTTTGTTATAAATAAAAAACTATTAAACGTATTGCTTTTTTGCTTCATCAAACGATAAAAGGATGTCAGCTGAGCATTCTGTCCAAATTTGAAGGCAATCGGTTGAATAGTTTTTGAGAAATCGTGCACACCATCAAAAAAGGACCATCGCGCGTCGAGGGGGGTGGGAGGCGGATTTTTTGATGAAATTGTTTAAAAAATTTGTTGTATGTAGTAAACAGATCAATAAAACTATATGCCAAGTTTCACAAGTTTTCCGTTGTATACTTTCTTCACGAAAAAATTCCCAAAAATAGGTAAATTTTGCGAAAAAAAAAGACAATCCCCCCTTAAAAATAGTGTTTTGAAAAAAATGCGATTTACCTGCGTCGCTCCCGGCCGGTCTTTCCCAACGGGGGGAATTCCCAAAGGCTCTCTATCCTAGACTTTTACTCCGATTGACTTAAAACGTTGGGAAAATATTCTAGACATATTGTACTATTAGATAATTTAAAAAAAATTGATTTTTTGAAATTTTCAAACCCACGTAAGCCCTTGACGATGAAGATACATTCCCATGAATAAAATTTGCTCACATGCAAGAGCCCATAACGATAGAGATCGTGGATCAAATGAAAATCCATCGAACATTAATTTTAACAAATAAGAAAAAAGAAATAATAATAATGCTCCAAGGTGTTCTTTTCTAACCATGACCATAGATATTTGATATTCACTTCCTGCTACATGAATCTGTCTGGCAATAACAGAGTAATAAGTTTTTGTACGATGTTCCGCGTAATATGTATGTATGTACGCACACACGCACACAAAAACACACGCACACACACATAGAGGGGTGAACCAAAGAAATCGATATTTTTTGCTTCGTTGCCGTAGCAACAAATGTTAGTTTCCGACAAAAAAAAATCTGGCTGAAGGTCTTGTAGCTCAAATTAAGGTGGCACCAAGTTATTTTGGGTTATTTTCTACTCTCTGCTCGAGATTATAATTTTTCAGACGTTGAAATGAACTATAGATAGAATATGTTTCGGAAGATGTTACCGCGTGTAAAGTCAATTTGAAACTCCAAAAACCGAGATTTTATTGTACTAAAGAACGGAAACGTGCACAAGCCGCTGCACGCTGGTGCCACAGCGTTCTACGATCCAAAAAGGTTGACCCCACTTTAAAAAATATCAATTAATTAATTTTTCCGACAAAAATCATATTTATCAACTTTTTATCATCTTATTTGATCAACTTAGATGTAGTCTTTTTATTGGAGGAGTGAAAAATCGTGACTTTAAGCCGAAATAAGGAAAACACCAGTAAACGTCTCGTGCCACCTTTTAAAATTGACTCGGCTCACTTTCCACAGATTTGAAAAACTTTATATCCAAATTTTTTGCTATCGGCCCCAAAAAATCTCGCTATTTTTAATTTATTTTTAATTTATCGTTCCATTTACCCAAAACCATCGCTATTTTTAATTTATTTTTCATATAAATAAAAGCAAATAACATTTATATACAGTGTCTTAATCCATTCCCTCAAAGATATCTCCCGACCAATGCGTTTTTTGAAAATATGTTTGCAACGAAACTTATGCTGATCTGACAGACATTTGATTGTGTACAATGTTTGAGTGGCGGCGGCTTTGAGATTTCCCAGTGACTCTGTTCTTCTGAAGGAAACCATATCATTTTATTCAGCCGAGTGTTCTATTAAGGCCTTAGGCCACTCTAGAGGGCTACAAAATAGGCTTTTTGGGGATTTTTTTGTCAGAATAACTACAAAATAAACCGAGATTACAAAAAAGGGTGTTTATCATGCATATCAGTGACTGTATACAATAATTTTTTTGTAGCGATTAATTTCAAAATGGCGGCTTTGCAGCGTTTATCTCAAAACTGCATTTTTTAAGTTGGCCGGAAACATAACTCGGACAATTTTCAACTGATTCACTTGGAATGTTGAATATATCTTGAAAAATACATTGTCTATGGAAGTACGTAGGATTTTTTTTTTATATTGCTTAGTTCATATGTTATTAACGATTTTTTAGGCAAATTTTTGGGAAGTGAAAAATTTGCCTAAAAAATCGTCAGACAATTGTTAATAACAAATGAACTATGCAATATAAAAAAAAGTCCGACGTACTTCCATAGACAATGTATTTTTCAAGATATATCCAACATGTCAAGTGAACCGGTTGAAAATTGTCCGGGTTATGTTTCCGGCCAACTTAAAAAACGGAGTTTTGAGACAAACGCTGCACAGCCGCCATTTTGACATGAACCGCTTAAAAAAATGTATTGTATACAGTCACTGATATGTATGATAAACACCCTTTTTTGTAATCTCGATTTATTTTGTAATTTTTCTGAAAAAAAAAATCCCCAAAAAGCCTATTTTTTCGCCCTCTATAGTGGCCTAACCCCTTAATAAATATGTCTCACACCTAGTTGAAAAAATTCGTACGATTCCCTCGAAAGAAAAAAAACGAAAAAGTTACCGTGGGTCAGAAGCCACCGTTCAAAAAACAGAATTTCGATTGCCAAATTTTTTGTCGTGTAAAGCCTCAAGTTCAGGCAGAAATTTGAACGAAAAGATTAAGCTGCGTTACCCTGTACACACACCCACCCACACACACAAACGCATACACACACATATGTATATTAATAAAAACAATTAGCTGACTAACGCGATTAAAAGACCGAGGAAGTAAATAAGATTCTTTAGACATACGAACAAAGAAAATTAAACGAGCAGGAAGGGTGATCGTTTAAGTCCACAGGGAGATAAGTTAACTATATTATATCCATGTAATTATAGTAACGCCGATTGTGTTTGTCACACGATTGCATGCTTGCGTGCTGGTTGCATGTGCGAGAAAAAGAGATTTAGAGTGAAAGAAGAAGAACGAAAGTGTGCAGTTAAACATATATACACACACACACACACACACACATATATATATATAGTGTCCAACGCGAGTGTATAACATGAGAAACGAGATGAAGACAAGAGAGTAAAATACATACACATTGTTGAAACATGACAATATAGATGATTTAGATGAATTTTTCATTACTAGATGGGACCGGGCTCGGACGTTTTACTTTCCTCTCCTATAGGCCTCGCCGAAAATCGCGTAAGTTAAAAATTCTTCGGACTTTGCTCGCTCACAAAAGACAATTTAATAAAACCATGTGAGACGACGAAAAGAAAAGAGCGCAAAATCGAGGGGCGAATATCCGAGCTCTGTATACCTGTGAATAGTTCACGGAAGGCACGTTGTTATTTAATAAATAATAATAATAATAATAATAATATGAATTTACAATCGTCGTGAAGGAAAATGCAAGGTGTAAGGGATAACACTATTATAATTAAAGAAAAAAACGTACCAACTAATGGTAAACACGCCTGATTAATTAGGAAAATCATTGATGCATTTTCGTCGACGAAATCCTTCTCGTAACATACATACAAAGATACATACACATGTGTGTGTGTATGTATGTACGCCTTATGCATCTAATATTATTTTTGGATGCACGACTGGCGAAATTTCGACATTATGCTATAGACACACATCCAACGTGAGCTACGAAATTGTAGATGTAAATAAAAAAAAAGACGAATGTTTATTTCGATACACAAAAAAATGATCGGAGCTATGACAATTCATAAAAACTCTATTTGCATTTTTTAAATACATACATACATATATATATATATATATATATATATATATATATATATATATATATATATATATATATATATATGTATGTATGTATGTATGTATGTATGTATAATAAGTTGTAATGATACGCTGAGTACGTGTAAAACGCAAGTGTATTTGAGAAAAACCGCATGAACCAATATAATATTTGTGTATATCCATCGAGGCTAAACAAATTTGTGGAAGATCCGGGACGACATCATGCTTCACGACTGAATTGCGATGTTTGGACTTTTTTTTCCCTGTAATTTGTAGTCATTGTTTATAATTCAGTTGTTCATAATTATTCCGGACGTAGGTACAATTTTTCGTGACATTTTGATCACATGAAATAATTCCATTATTTGTTACCATGAGACTGAAATTTCACGGTATTATCGCTACTGTACTCATTCAATGGGTTTAAAGTTTGCATCGTTGGAATGCAACGAAAATTCTTTTTAATTTATTACTTTCATTATTATCCAAAGTCATATTTGGTAGATTTAGGTTGTAGATCGCTAAATAAGAATTCTCAAAAATATTTTCCAGATTTTCATAGCTTGAACCTGCTAAAGGAAATTTGGGAAGTGGAAAAAAATTATTTTTGTTGCATTGAGCATAGGATGCTCAATAATTCGATGGACTTTTGAAAAGAGCTTCCCATTGTTTCTTCCTATACATTTGTTTCGATATGATTTTCTCGCGTATTTGCCGAAATTAGTCGCCAATGCGCGTAGGATTAGTTAACGTGATAATTAGTCTATGGAGTGAAAAAATGTGATCGAGAGCCAATGTTTCACCGTTTAGGATTCAAGCGAATGAGTGGCTGGTTTACAAGACGCAAATTTCACTCGAATACGAACGGAAATGTTCAATTTTACAATTGTTATCGTGGTGGCTTTTGTTCATAGATTTTTGACCATTTGGGACAACACAGTCACCTGGAAAATATGAAAATGATATTCTGATGACATTCTGTAAATGATCGAAAAAGACCGTACGAAGTAGGGTCAAAGTGGGAACAGTGGCAACAGTGGGTACACTGAAGCTTTTCTGTTTCTCAGAAGGGGACATGTATGTATGTGCGTCTTTTTCACATTAGAACCGCCCTCGGATGCCAATGGGTTTGAACCTGTCTGTAAATCGCTGCAGCGGAATTCGGTTGGGAGAGGTGATTTTATATTATTTTTGGTGTGAAACGTTAAAAAACCAGCTGAGTTTGTATGTTTTTTGCTTCTTCACCTATCGCAGTTATGTTCGAATCCATTGTTCTCCTGCAATATACAGCTATATTGCGGTATTTGAGCATTGTGTTTGTTAACCTAACAAAAGTAGAAAGTTGTCAGTACCAGCTTTAGAAAAAAAGAGAGGGTCGGTACCCAGTGGCTCAATTTTTCGAGGTACACAGAGGTAAGTCATAATATGAATATTTTCACGTTGTGATTTAGATAGGTACTGGTACTTACCTCATTAGGTAGGTACTCATTGTTGATTAATATTCAATAAATTATTGCGATTAATCTCATAATATGCTGTTTTTTAAATTAATTTTTCAAATTTTAACTGCACAATACTCCCCATTGTATAGAGAAAAGCACTCCATTACCTACAAGTGTACAGTGGATCAGGGTAATTTTCTCAAAATTTTGCTTGATTTTGAAATTTTGTTTGACTGTGAAATTAGGCATGTTTCACTGTGTACACCCCCAAGTACAGAGTGGATCAAACCCCATTTTTAAGCAATGGTTATTATCTCAATATCTATTGGGTTAGGCCGTTCAGTTTCTTTTAACAAAATGAAGCCATTGAACCCACCTCACGTTTAGTCCAAGTTTCATTGAGATTGTGTGAACGGTTTGGCAGCTATGGACCTCTGAAAAAAAAATGAGCCACTGATCCCACTCTGACCCTACTACAAGAATATCAAAATATTGGAAGACTTTTATGTAGGCAAACGGTTGACAATTTTTTGTTCTGTCGTTCCTTAAATGTTATCGCCGCAATACGATCGTGATCCGATGCATTTCTGGGTAAATATTCGTAAGTGGGGCTCCTGCTAGAATCAGGCTAATTTTTTTTCTTATTTCTTTTAATGATCATAGCAGAAGATACGAAGTAATATTATGAGGGCGCACGACATTTTTTTTCTTCAAAAAAATTATTTACAAATTTGGACGTGGATCCCTGCTTGCAGCGCAGATGCAAGGGGATACTGTGCAAGTTCTTGCACAGTGACTTCCCCTTTTAACTGACATTTCGTATGGAAAACTGTCAACTTTCCGCGGTGAAATCGCGCGCGAGTTTAAAATACAAAACTTGAACATGCAGAAATTTTGCTATTTCTGGCAGTTCTAAAAGCGTGACGTAACGCAAACCTTGCCTCCCCCTCTCCCACCACGTACGTAGACCGTAACGCCTGGGCGTGCCTCCCCCCCCCTAAATTGCGGTATGTAATTTGTGTACGCCTCCTTAAGTTGAAGCATCAAATGCATCCAAGAATTTAGTCAATAATATTTGGAAAAGCTCCTGAATCATGCCAAAATGCTGGCTCGAGAATCTTTTGATCGCCGCAACGAAATCAAAAGATTCAAACGTGTAAAACCACTCGACTTATTGCCGTGTTGTCTCAAAATTGGATTTTTGTTCTGTATTTTATTTTATTATTCTTAATGCGTCTGTGAAAACCGTTTGCCTCCGATACTTGATGATACTCCGAAAATTAGCCGAGTTGTAGAAATGATAAGAAGTATGGCCCGGCCGGGACGCAGCAACTTTGAGGCGTTAGGCCACCGTGAAAATGTCAAAAATCTCATTCGTCGCTTGAAGCAACTCAAATTGAAGAGGAACGTTCAACATATGGTACAGGAATCACAGATTGAAGGTAAACTCGTGATTACAACGATAGAACTGCTGGTAAAACTTTAAACGCGTTTTTTTCTCGAAGCTGTGTCTTTTACAACGGTGTACACGATTTCTCGAGATTTAATGAACGGATTGACTTGAAATTTAGAACACTTATTCACTGTAATAGTAGTTTAGCCTTGACCGACGTTTTTCTTCCTAACATTTTTTTTTCATTAGTCATTAACGATAATGATGTCAATTTTCCTCGAAAAATCGAAAATAAAATTCAAAAATGGTTTTTGATGATTGAAACACGATAACAAGAAAAGCTCTGTTAAGTCTTAGCCGGAAAAACTTTTTTTTTTTCGTTCCAAATAACTGGGGGGCCAAAATCAAGTACACTATTGAGCCCCTCACGTTCAAAGGTCTCTTATGAGATTATTTCTAGCTTTTAAAATTATTAATATGTTTTATGTAATTTCGTACACAACTTTGTTAATATTCATACATATAAATGCCCAAACGATTTTTCAATTGTCTTACTTATTCCTTCGATTTTATTTTGATTCTTCGATAACCCTGATTTTCAGGTCGTCACAGTAGCCAGACACATTAAACGCGATTTTCTCGAAACTATAGTTTTCAAATAGGCAACCACGAGTTCTCGATAACCAATAGGCCGATTGAGCTCATATTCAGCTGAGATCGATTTTCAACGTTGGTAGCCGAATTTATTCGAAACATTGTTTTTTTAAGGGACCATGACAGTGTAAAATTTTCCAAAAATCGATTTTTTTGCATTATCTGATAGTATAGACGATTATAAACATGGACTTGACATCGCCGATTGATCGTAAGTAGACAATTTATATGAAAATTCCGCACATGAAACCTTAAACCCGTTTTTCTCGAAATGTCGTTTTTCAAAACGTTGTACACTCTCAAAGGGAGATTTTTCAAGCTATCCGTCTCAAATTTCGACACACCATCCTTTACGCCATTCTTCCTCTTGATATGGAAGCTTTTTTTGGAATCTTCATATTTTTTTCAACGAAAAACTGTCGAAAAATAGGTTAAATTCGACACTTTTTTTTTGCAAACCGCCACTATTTCATCATTCTTGATTACAAAAAATCCTCCATGGCAAGATATCGGCTTTCATACTGATTAGTAATCTTTTTACAAATTTTGTTTCAGATAATATTTACAGCCACAACCGTGTATAACGTGAGGACCCCTTTTTTCAAAGACATTCTCTAACGTTAAAATAAATGTAAAAAATAGTAAAAAAAAACGTTGAAAAAATTATTTTTCGTTCTTTATGAGTGTTTTGATTTGACATAAAAAATGAGAGTGATTAGCGTGTTATAACCATCGAAAAAAATCGCGAAAACCAGCAATTTTTCGACCCGTCACACTGTGATGGTCTCTTAAGCTGCCAGTCCACTTTAGAGCCACGAAAAAAGGCTATTTTCGCGATTTTTTTCGAGGATTTTATAAAAGATATGAATATAAAAGTTGTTGGGCTTCATAAATAAAGTCTTGAAATACATTTTTTTTTATTTAATTTATTTTTATTCATTTTTAAGTACAAAAACAATAGTTTAACGTAACGCCTCAAAAATAGGTGGGCTAGGTAGCTCCATCACAATTCGGCAATGCCTTGTCTGAAACAAAAAAATCAAAGTCCATTAGGATAAGTATGACACCAGCTACAAAATGACCCTCGGATATAAAGTTTTATCAAAAAATAAAAAAATGGCAGATGAAAAACGAAAAAAGTTTTTAAAAAACGCGTTTTTTTCGCAGTTTCTCGCAAAAAAAAGAGTAAAAATCAAAATTTCAAAACCGTCGAGGGTCATTTTATTGCGAATCATGTTTACAATATGTGGTTCAACGTTGTTTCGAGAAAAACGCGTGTGAAATGTATGCTATGAAAAACTCTTACCTAAACTCAATCAGCAATTCCTGCACTGTACAAAATCCCTTCTGATCGCTCATCATCGTCGATTTCTTCAAGTCTTGCTTGCCTTCGTTTTTTTTTGAAATTTTCAAAGTGGACTGGCCCCTTAAATGTATAACTCGTAAAATGGTCAGAAAAATAGGAAAAACTGATAATCGAAGTTTAGCATGCGTCTGTATTTTGTTTTTTGCTGAATTTCGTACCAAACATCACGATACTCGTACAGATTAAAAATATGCTCGGTTTTTTAAGATTCGTACAACGTCTACAAGACTGATCGCCAATTGGGGGCGTTTTCCGCGCACCTTTGCAAACGAACGTACAAAAGTACAAGATAATACATATTTAAATAAATTTGTACATATTCTTGAAGGATCAACAAACACGTGCATTATATTTTTTAGTTATTTTTTAAAAAATGATTCCATCCTAAAAATCACTTCCAAAACAGCTGGAGACATGCCTCAACGAATGGCGAAAATCTTATAAAACCCCTAGAAGCAATGTCACCGGGCATCCTATCCACAATGGACAACGATAAATCGACGTTAACGACAAAATTATTGAATGTCCCCTCACGTGACAGGTCATAATTTATAAAACCTGTCAAAAATTTTATTTTTCACCATCAACCACGTTTTTTTGTCACATTCCTTCATCGATTTCTCAAATTCGATGACTTGATCTACAATTTTTTAAGGGAGACCTTGTCCTTGAAGGTTTCAAAGTTTTGTCAGCGGCTCACCATGAGCAGCTAGAAGAAGAGGAGGGATGCCTCGATGGACCAGGCATTGCCGATTAGCGTTAATTATAAACACATTTGTGTAAACACATTACAAAACTTTAAACGCGTTTTTCTCGAAAACACGTTTTTAAAAATGGCTGACATTCTCCTGACCGCTGTAATTAACATATCGACCTGAAATTTGGAGAGCATACTCAGAAAATATGTCTTCACGGAATGACGGATCGTTTTTTCGATAGATACGTTTTTGCATTTATTATTTATCTTTTTATGCGAAAAAAAACGCGAAAATTCGATTTTTTTAAAATTGCCGTCATTTTTCGAAATTTGTACCAAACGAAAAACCCATCCGTCATTCCATGACCAAAGGGTCACAGATTGATAATATGCTTTGAATTTGTGTTTCAGATCAACAAAGAGGGGGCAGTGATGTCAGCCGTTTACCTCCCGCGATTTGAGGACCTGTTTTCGCGGAGCTGCAACGGCCGCCATTTTGGTTTTTTTTTCAAAAACAAATTTTTTTAACGTTCTGTATATCATGAATAAAAGCACGAAAAAAACCGCACTCAAAAAAGCTTTACTCGTTTCCTTTAAAAAAAATAAAATGTAAATACCTGAAATATGGCACTCCAAGGACAAAGTCTCCCCTTAAATGCGTATGGTATGAAGGAAAAAAATCACGAGGATCTTGCAATCCTCGATACGCGTATCAAAATTCTATTCTCACAATCTTTGGGTCGCGACTCGCACGAAGAACTTCCGTTAGTGCATTATATTTATTCTTCATTACGCTTATTACAATTATAATTACCAGTCTTGGATACGCGCTAGATTATTTCTCGTCGTCTCAAACAGTCGTACTTCAAAATTCTCGTTTGTTTTTTTTTGTTGCTATATGTATATGTTGCGGTATATGAAAACGAACTTTTGAAATTACTTTTGAAATTACTATATTGTCATGAGAAGTTGCATGTCGAAGGGAATATTTCTCTTCAATACGCCTTGATGTCGCTCATCAGCTCTGGCGAACTTTTAGCCTCGGAATTGGGCTTTAATTTGGATTTATTGTCTTCGAGCTGTTTGTAATTTTCCGGCACCGGATGTGGGCCCGGATTGCGCAGGTCGTTGGCCTTCTCCTGGACCTCTCTGAATGAGGCCTTGATGTTGTCCAGGGCGGCGCCGAGACCACTCTTTATTTGATTGAACTCTTGGGTTACCAGCGATAATCTTCCCAAGAGATAATTCAAATTTTCGTCCACCTCGGACATACGTTTCGTTATCTCGCCCACCTGATGAACATCGCCAAACGAGAAAAAAAAAACGTGTTCGGATAGCTGAATGGCGAATTAAGGGGTTAGCCCCACTTGCGATTTTGAAAAAAATCGATTTTTTTTATTGAATTTTTTTGAAGTATAAGTTTCTCAGAATATGTCCTGAAAATTTCAAGTCGATCCGAACAAAATTGACTGAGATACGAGCGTTGAAAGAGAAGAATCCGCGTTGAAAGAGCGTTGAAAGAGAAACTTTAAACGCGTTTTTCTCAAAATGGCATTTCTGAAGTCGGTGACCAAGATTACTCGAACACTAACGAACCGATCTTCTTGAAATTTTGCAGGCTTATTTAATACATAAAAATGTAGTCTTTAATCGTTCGATTTTTTTTTCGAAAAAAAAATGGCCGTTTTATAGCCAAAAAACGGCCGTTTTTTTCGTTAAAATCGAACCATTAACTTTGACTGTCCGCCATTTTGTGAAAAATGAATATTTTTTAAAATCCTTCGATTAAAGACTAGTTTATACTTATATTTGACTAAATCCATCCGCATTTTTTTTTTCAGATGATCCACTTCGCCGCAATGTTGGTCACCGCAAACCGTGTGTATAAAAACATTATTTCATTGACGGCCATTCGCCACTAAACAATGTAATATTTTTCAATAAAAAAATTACTGAAAGTTCTTCAAGATGTGTTCTTTAAGATGGTATATTGATCGATTAAAAAAGTTTTGTAGTTTTCTTTAAAAAAAATCATGAAAAAGGCCTTTTTTGCGCTACAAGTGGGGGTAACGCCTTAAGGTGGAACGAGCGCGCGCTCTTGATTTCTATAGATTTTGTTCACATTTTAACCAGACATTGTTCATACCATTATGCATGTTTGAGTAAAATTTCAGGACAGTCGACTATTTAGATTGGGAGATAATGGGTTTTTAACGCATCTGGCCACCATGTAATTTTTTTTTAATTTTTTTTTTAATAATCCCTGAACTGTTAAGAAGAATTTAAGCCATACTACGTATTGAAAAACGCAAAATTGACCAAGTTACAGTTATTTTCCGGCAGGAAGGTTGAGCCACTGCGGGTGGAAATAGAACTTTCTTTTGCGATTATCTCGAAACTACATTTTTTGAACTGGTACTATCGAAATATCGTAAACTATCGGTCCGATTGCTTTCAAATTTTTACACAATACTTTTCGATACATTGTCCAAAACGTCACATAGGATTTTTTCGATAACTCGATTAGTTTTTGTTTTATTACTGTTTTTGCTTGAAAAATTTCGGTGCAAAATACAATTTTTTTTTCTTCGGCTCACCATAATTTTTGTAATTGCCGAAAAAAAAACCGCTGCGCTGCATTGTAGCGACACTACTCACGAATGAGCTGATTTTTGTTCAGATGTGACATGACCGGGTATCAGCTGGGACAACGACCGCGCGCAATGTGCATAACGGCGCAATTTTTTAATATTTTGAAAGGAAATTTATTAACGTTATTCTTAAAGCCCTTTCTGACGTTGTGTGAAAAAATAAAAATATTCCGGCCCATATTTTAGAGTTTATTATTTTTTTTAATATACCCATTTTTCGATCGGCCAAGGTGGCCAGACGCTTCAAGGGGCTATACCAGTGTGACATTTTCAAAAAGACGATTTTTATTGCCCTTTTCGACAGTTTATACTTTCAAGAATATCCTGTAAAAATTTCATCAATCATTTTATCTTGCAAAAATCGATAGTTAAATCTTTAAACGCGTTTTTCTCGAAATGAGATTTTTCAAATTTGCTGCCATTGTAACTCAAAGAGCAATTATCCGATTGACTTGAAATTTGAACTGAGTACTCTTGAATATATTTACTCTACAATGACGCAGGATATTTTTGATTGGATGAAAATTGACGATTTGGCATTGAAAAAAACGACCATTTTATAGGCAAGAAAACAGACTTTTTTTTCATAACCACGCCATTTTGTTAAATTTTGATATTTTTCGAAAAGCCTACGTCATTGTACAGGAAATACCTTCCAGTTTATCGACATTTTTTCCTTTTTCGGTTTCAGCTACTCAATCGGCTGTAATCATATTAGCAGTGGAGGAACTTTTTTTTTGCGCCTCCGAAGACAGCGCATAAGTCATTTGGATCTCAATATTTTTCCATGAAAACATTATGTAATATAGGTCGAATATAGCCAAATATATTCTTAATTTTCCGAAACATTTAATCGAGTACTTTTCTTCCAAAAAATTCTCGAAAATCACCCCTTAAATTGCAACTTTCAATACTGCATAATTCGTCGTACCATTTTATTGTGTTTATAAATTTTGAAAAAAAAAAATATGATTAGGTAGCAAACTAGTTAGGGAAAGAGTGAAAAACGTTTGGATTGCCTTTACTATTCAGTTTTGCCAAAAACGTTCAGTAAAGACAGAATAATTCTCCGTAGAAAATATTTGTCCCCTGTAATGAGAAGACATATGGCAATACCGCACAACAATATTGTGCAATATTTCGAGAAAAAAAAATTATCGTGTTCCTAAAGTTAAAAACTTTTATCATAAAAAAATATTTGCGTTATAAATATTAATATTTTACATTGTTTATGTTATCTTCATTAACAAATGAAAGTGTTGGTTAATTCATAACTAATTAAAAACTTTGTTCGATTAAAAATTACTTCCAAATAAAAACTTGTGTTGCAGTATTATTTTAAATATTTGGATTGAATATGGTCATTGGATACGTGGAACGATGCGGGGTTGACATATGTCTACTTATTATAGGGAACAAATATTTTTTACGGAAAATTATTCTGTCTAAATTTCAATGCAGACCCTGCAGTGTTAAAAGTTGCAATGTTAAAACCCATTATCTCCCAATCTAAATAGTCGACTATTTAGATTGTCCCAAACAAACCCAAACAATGACTGGTTAAAATTTGAACAAAATCTATAGAAATCAAGAGCGCGCGCTCGTTCTACCTTAAATAATTGACATTTCTTTCTAGTTTTCAATTATTCGCTCGCATTACCTTGCTCTCCATTCCGCCCATGGTCGATGTCGTACCGTTCACGTAAACTTCGTTTTGCTTGTGAAGCTTGTCGAGGGCTTTTGCACTTTCTGTCATTTGTTGGTACATTACGTTTATTTGTCGCCATACCTGTTTCGAAAAAAATAAATAAACATACCACGTACGCCATTTAACTATTAGGGGCAATTGATGGCACATAGGGTCAATAATTGACTTTAATTTTAAAGTGTAAATACTTAATGGGATAATTAGTTAATGAATTAATGCTAAGTAGGGTAATTAGGGCGGGAGCCTGAATTAAACGATCCGAAAAATCGTTATTTTTTATTGCTTAAATCGATGGATAAACTCTCCGAGAATATATTTACAAAGTTACAGAGGCCGATTGTAAATATTTTCGAAGATACAAGGCCAAAAGCAGAGAAGCGATTGATATTTGACATTGATTTTTCTTCCTATTGAAAACTATGAAGCGCGTTTTCTCCAGTTTTCATTTTGAAGATTTTTCCAAATTGGCGGGCGTGATAGCAAAAAAACTAAACGACCTATTCAATCAAACCAAAGTTTATTTTCTTCAGTATGAAAATCTCTTCTGAGTGAATTAAAAAAGTCGTTGAAAAAGTCTTTTTAAATAATTTTAATAGCACGTTAAAAGATTTTCTTTACACGTTTTTTTAACCTGAGAAACGTTGTAATTTCACTATTTTTTCAGCACATGGAATAGGTTGATAAATATACAGTAATTTATTGTTTCACGTTGAATTTTTTTTTATACACTTCAAATATATATGAAAAGATACCTCAATGTTTACTGGGCTGTTTTTTCCTTTCTACAAAAACTCCCGAAAAAAACGCTTTTTTTTGGACATTCTAATTCAGGCTCCCGCCTTAAATTCATTTCAAAGGGTAAATAATGGATGAATGGTGTATGGGGTAATTAATTCGATTCAACTTCAAAGAGTAAATACTTAATAGGATAATTAGTAAATTAATTAATGCTAAGTAGGGCACTTAATTTTATTTCAAAGGGTAAATAATTCATTGATGCTATGGAAGTTAGTTAATTAATTGATGCTAAAAGGGCACTTGATTTCATTTCGAAGGGTAAATAATTAATTAATGGTATATAGAGTAATCAATTCCTCATTTTGAATTGCGCTAAAAATAGTTATTTGACAGTGAAATGGAACTAATGAAAAATTAACATTTGAGCAATTAACAAATGTCCCAATCACGCGATTGCTTCTTTCATTCAATCAACGAGTACGAGTAATCTACCTGATTCATTTCTTGCTCCATTTTCGTTGTAAGATTCGCAACAGCGCCGTTCTGATTATCCATAATGTCGCTCGATATGCCATCGAATCGCAAATTCAACGTGTCGTTTATAATATTTCCTTGCGCCTTCACCAAATCACCGACTTCCAATAAAATCTGATGGACCCCGTACTCGACTCGTTTCTTCGTGTCGAGAACGTGATCAGCCATCGATACCATCACAGATTGTCCCTTTTCGAGATCGTGCAACTCTTGGTTAACTCGCTCAGCGTTATTTGCCAAATCCAATCTGAAAATCGTATCTTTTGTCACATGTGATGCAATTAAATGCGGAAAACGCGAATTCAGGTCAAGGACATGACAATTTAAAAAAATCGACATCACCGTAACGACTTATTACGAGGATGGCGAAAAATTGGGAGAATGCCCTTGTGCATTCTCCCAATTTTTGCCATTTTGCCCAACTTTGAAACTTGCACATTGATCTCTTGTCATGCCGTTTCGTTCAGGCAGCTTCTCGCCCGAACGAGCGGAAAAAATGAGTTTCTAAATTTCACGACATGTTTTTTTTCGAAACTACCATTCCATAATTTTCCTTTTCGAAAAAAAAACATCTGTAAAAAGGTACAGGGGTTTTCTCATTTTCGAAGCATTAAAAAAAAATACAATAAGAAATCCCTTTAGATATATCATCAAAATTCACTCCCAACCAGCCAGCAATTCGTACTCTATAAGAAAAATGAATAAGCTACACCTGCCTAGGTGGATGAAAAAATTTGATTTTCCCAAAAATATTTTTATTCAATGGTATCACCTGTTATCTATATTCTCTGAAATATTTCATTGATATACATTCTTCAAATTGAATGAGCTACAGCTTCTAACAGTCGGCTGGGCGAGCGGAAGCAGCACCATACTTCAAACTTTAAGGCGGGCAACCACTTTAGATACTTCAAAAAATCATTTTTTTTAAATGGTATAAATCTTAAGAATATCTTATTATCTTATCTTATCTTAAAATAAATATCTTAAGAATACACCCTGAAAATTTCAAAACGATATTCGGATTTCTTCTGACGGTATGTATATAAATGGTAAAGACTCTCCGCTCGACTCCCAACCACCGTGATGGGTCGAAATATTCAATTTTATTTTCCTTTTTCTCAGAGTGTACATATTCGAGAATATGTGAAAAGAATTTCAAGTTGAAATATTGAAAAGTGACCAAGTGACAGGCGATCTAGTGAGAACAGGTAGCGCAACGATTTACATATACTAAAACTTTCAATCGCGTTTTTCTCGAAACGACATTTTTCCAATTTGCGGGAATCATTACTCAAAAACTAATTGATGGACCATCTTTGAATTTGGAACACTTTTACATAATATAATTGATTAAAACATGAACCTAAAGTTGGAAAGATCAGATTGTTTTAAACATATTCATTATTGAAAAATGCCGGGGAAAAATGCCGAAAATCGATCATTTTTTTTTTCAAACACGTTCCAACATCCAATTCGCGATTTTGTTTTAAAAATTTAGGTTCATGTTCTTGAAAAATATCTCGAGAATTTATAAAAATTTGTTGGACTATTTCAGATGCGAATTGCGAGCTGTACAATTCCCGCAAATCGACAACGACGATGAGGACACGCCAAGGGACACAACGAATTACACCTTAATTAATCCATGAAATAACGTGAAAAAATTGCCAGAGATGTATGAAAATATGAATAAATTATTGTCAGAGTTGCGGAAATTTCCGTTTTTTTTCACAATAAAAAAAAACATCTAATTTTCGGTCTCTTAAAGTAGATGCCCGCCTTAAACACGTTATTCTCGGAACACTGTTTTCAAAGTCGGTGGACATGATATCTCGAAAACCACTTGATGGATTGTTTCTAAATTTAGCGAAGATACGATGGGAAATATTCAAAGGTCGTTGACGATCTCACTTTTTAAAACCGATCTTCATTTTTTAATAGTTACGTAAAAATGACGACTTTTTCATAAATTATGTATGCTCAAATTTCAAATCGTTGCCACGTTGGTAAAAAAAATTATTTAAAAAATCGACGATCATCAACGACTCGTATTTATCGTTGGCTTGAATAACCCATTTGGTTTTCAGTTTTCGGATATACCGTTTAAGGGGGGATTGTCTTTTTTTTCGCAAAATTTACCGCTTTTTGGGAATTTTTTTGTGAAGAAAGTATACAACGGAAAACTTGTGAAACTTGGCATATAGTTTTATTGATCTGTTTACTACATACAAAAAAATTTTTAAACAATTTCATCAAAAAATCCCCCCTTAAACGCGTTTTTCTCGAAACAGCTTTTTCACAACTGGTGTGCACGATTTCTCAAAAACTATTCAACCGATTTCCTTCGAATTTGGACAGAATGCTCAGCTGACATCTTTTTATCGTTTGATGAAGCAAAAAAGCAATACGTTCAATAGTTTTTTATTTATAACAAAAAATCGATCAATTTTTTTCGAAAAATCGATACTTCAAGTTGAAAACGTCACCAAATCGTCAATTTTTTTTCCCCTTCATCGAACGATAGCTATATGTGTCTAAAGTAAAATGCTTTTTAGGTTTTTGTTGCAGGATGAACGTGAAGGCTGTAATCGTGCACACCATCAAAAAAGGACCGTCGCGCGTCGAGGGGGGTGGGAGGCGGATTTTTTGATGAAATTGTTTAAAAAATTTTATGTATGTAGTAAACAGATCAATAAAACTATATGCCAAGTTTCACAAGTTTTCCGTTGTATACTTTCTTCACAAAAAAATTCCCAAAAAGCGGTAAATTTTGCGAAAAAAAAAGACAAGCCCCCCTTAAGCTGGAGAGTGTCCACCGCCGAACGTCGCAAAACACTTTCATTATTTGCCGGCAACCATGTTTTTGTTGTTTTCCTATATTTTTTGGTGATTTTTTTAGAAGGCTCTGAATACATATACTCAAAAATTGGAATTTGGCATTTTTTTCGGGTCTCTAGGTAGATGTACCTCCTAAAGGGAGGGTAGGGGTTTGCACTTTTGAAAAATCGATTTTTTTTGTATTTTCTTATAGTTAAACATTTCAAGAATATAATCCCAAAATTTCAAGTCAATCAGAGCAAAAATCTCGAAGTTATTGACTATTTAGTCCCGCTCCTCTAACACTGTAGCTCCGACTTCTCTAAACTTCAAACGCGTTTTTCTCGAAACCACTTTTTCAAAGTCCGTGTTCACTGCCATTTGAAAACTACATGACCGATTTATTTCAAACTTGGTACACACTTTCTACATATAAAATACCTCCCCCCAACGGTTAGTTTGAGATTTTTTACATTGAGGGGGTTTTCCACCCCCAAAATGGCGGAATTTTTGATGGAAAATAGCACTTTTCACTTTACATAACCACCAAAAATTTCGAAATAAAAAAAAAATTATCAAAGACCGTTGGGGGGAGGATTTGATGATACTTTGACTAAATTTTAATGGTACTTGATTTCAGATCATTTCTAGCTGAGATACAGTCAACACCGCAAATCGTGTTTTTCCAAAGGCGTTCTTGTAAAAGCTTTGTCACCGGCTTGTTTGTGGATATTTTCGCGTACAAATTTTACGGAATGTTCTTGAAATAATACTTAACAATGCACAAAAGGTTTCAATAAAATTACCCTATCCATATAGATGAAAAAAATTCGCAAAAAAGTTTTTTTTCACGCTAAAACCCCTACCCTCCCCTTAAGCGATAACAGCACCCTAGGATTTCGGAAAAATCGTTTTTTTTGGCCCAAAAAATACTTTGGGCTCATAAAAACAATATGCTATTGGGCCTGTATCGAATTTTTTTTTCAATTAGCTGGATACATCAAAGGTTGCGTGAGTTCGAATATTCATTGCGTTTCCTGACAATACCATTTTTCCAAATTCAAACCCATTGAGGGACTACAATAAAACTTAACATCAATCAGCCATCAATGATACTCTATTTCCGGAAGAAAAATCTCACTCGACGTCTCAAGATTTTTTCGAAAAGCTCATTGCATAATTCTGAACTTTTTCGACTCTCGCCAAAATAAAGCTCAGTCTTCCTTCAATTAAGTTCCTTTAATTAAGTACAATTGTACACATCGAGCGTAAAAATATTCAGCCCGAGATCTACAAATTTGAGAACAGTAGAGCGATTCTGAATTTTTCGAAAAGTTCTTAAAAACCTCAAATTCGAACAATTACGAAAATTCTCTCGAAATTTGATTGCAACTGTGTCAAAGATACTCTTTGTCTATGTGTTTGGGTTAAAAGTCGGACCCTTGGTGTGCCAAACAATTGTGGCAGTCAGAGCGCGAACGAAAAAATCTTCCCCCCCCCCTCCCCCCACGTTGCCAAAAACTTTCAATAAACGTGATCATCCTTTTGAAACATTTTCGACTTTATATACACCGACATCGAAAAAAACTTCTCGAGAAGTTTCGAAAGAAGAAAAAAAGAAGTTCGAAGCGAACTTCTATAAATAAAATCGCTAATAGAAGCGAATGACAAAAGCGATAAGAGTTTTACCGTAATTCGCTGACGGTGTCTTTGGTCTCTTCCTTTGATTGCAAGACTTTGTCCTCGACGCCAACGATTCCTCGAGTTACGACGTCTTTTATAAAGTGTTTCGCTTCCTGAAGAGCAGCTTGAGACTCATTATGGAAATTCTGTAATTCTGAAGTACTGAAAAAAAAAAAACCAAGACGATTTTCAATTACTCGTATTTGAAGGGAGAATTTGTGGACCGTGCAGGAAATGAAAGTATCAAGTACATGGGTATCTGTTGGATACGTTCCGTATTGTCTTCAACGAGCTCTTTGAGATTCTTCAGCATTCGATTTTGCTCCTCTATAGCTGGAGTTGGATCCGGTATAGTCTTCTCTGAGATTTCCTTTATCCGTTTATCAGCTTCGTTCAATACTTTCAACGAATTCTCAATGTCGCCGATACGTGCTCCGATATGGCTCAGCTGATTCGGAACAAAAAACATTGTTCACTTACCCCCGAATATTTTGCTTCATGGTCTATCTTTAATTTTTTTATCAATCTAAGGAGGAGGTACCTTAAGGGGAGGAAAAAATTTGATGATTTCTATGTTTTTCATGATTTTTTTTAAGGAAAAAATTCTTTACCTTTTTTGAGATTTGGGGGATGTTTTATTGCTACTTTTGGCTGTTAAATGGTATTTTTTTTTTTCAAATTAATCTTTAGAAATGGCGAACTAATCGACCGATTCTGATGATATTTGGTTTAAATCTTTCTAACCTTATTGTCTAAAACACGATTCTAAATGTATTTGAAAATCAAAATAAAAAAGTTTTTTTTTTCATTGTAATATGTAGCCATTATTTTCGGAAAATTCAATGTTTTTGTCTCAAAGTGTACTATTTCATCGATCTTGAACATTTCTCATTTTTTACAAGTTTTTATTTAACTTGACTCTCTGTGAGACGCAAAACGGAAAATCGATGTTTCACCAACTTCCTAACTACTTAGAGCTCTGAAATTGTGCAAACATGCATATAGAAGGTGACAATGCATGATTCAACTTAAAAAACAAAATGTCCATAAAATTTCTACAAAAAGTAGAAAATAATTTAAATGTAAAAATATATTTTAAAAAACAAGCTTTTATTTAATGTACTAAAGAGTAGACATTATTTTTTTTATCAATTCACTTATATGTGATTATGAATAAAAGCTTGGGGCGCTTAAAATGTAGATATGTAATTTTTACTTTACAAAAATCCGTTAACATATAAACTGTATTTAATTTACTGCAAAACAACCTTAGATTTCGTAAACAAACATCCCAAAATTAAGTATAAAACCTGTGATTATTTCGCAAATTAGTACTGTGCCGAATTAAAAACGGTTAATGAAACTGATTTGATCAAATTTATTAAACATTTAAAAAGTTGAGCGCCCCAAGCTTTTATTTACAGTCACATGTAGGTGACTTGGTAAAACAATTATTTTCTACTTTTTAGTACATTAAGGGGTTAGGCCACTCTAGAGGCCGAAAAATAGGCTTTTTGGGGATTTTTTTTTTCAGAAAATACAAAATAAATCGGGATTACAAAAAAGACTGTTTATCATACATATCAGTGACTTTGTACGATAATTTTTTCTAAGCGATTAATATCAATTAATGGTAGCTGTGCAGCGTTTATCTCAAAACTGCATTTTTTAAGTTGGCCGGAAACATAACTCAGACAATTTTCAACCGATTCCCTTGAAATGTTCAATATATCTTGAAAAAGTACGTAGTATTTTTTTTTATATTGCATAGTTCATTTGTTATTAACAATTATCTGACGAAATGTTTCGCTTTCTAAAAGTTTGCCTAAAAAATCATCAGATAATTGTTAATAACAAATGAACTATGCAATATAAAAGAATGTCCTACGTACTTCCATAGACCGTATATTTTTCAAGTAAATCGGTTGAAAATTGTCTGAGTTGTGTTTTCGGCCAACTTAAAAAATGCAGTTTTGAGGTAAACGCTGCACAGCCGCCATTTTGAAAATAATCGCTTCAAAAAAATTATTGTATACAGTCACTGATATGTATAATAAACACCCTTTTTTGTAATCTCGATTTATTGTGTAGTTTTTCTGAAAAAAAAAATCCCCAAAGAGCCTATTTTTTCGGCCTCTAGAGTGGCCTAACCACTTGAATAAAAGCTTGGAAAAAAAAATCTTGGTTCATATTCTGCGTCTGAATGTTAATAAACGAAAAATCTTTGTTGGTTTTTTCCACATAAATCCCGCCGACGCCACGTGTCACGCCGTTAGATCTAAAGAAGACCGTGCCATACTTCCGCCATTTTGAAGTATGAATAAATGAATTTAAAAAAATGCAACAGCCAAAAGTAGTAATAAAACATACCCTAAGTCTAAAAAATGATGAAGAAGTATTTCCTTTTAAAAAAAAATCATGAAAATTAGAAATTTTGTTCTCGCCTCAAGGTATCTTTCCTTTTAAAACATGAGTTATACTTCTTGGGAGACGACCCGAATCTGGTCACTTTGCGATGTTGAATCTTCCTTGAGTTTGACGGATATGGAGTCCAGATCAAATTCCAATCTTGCCACTTGGCCGCTTATCGAAGCTTCAGTTTTATTCAATTTTGCGACAATTGTGTCCGACATTTTGTCATTTTGCGCGGGTGGTTGCAACACAGGCACCGGACGACTGTGAACTTCCGATAATTTCGTCTCGATATCGGTCAGCCAAGTGTCCAAACGATTTTCCAAATTCTCGAGGGTATCGACGGTCTTTTGTATTTGTATTCTCTCGCGCTCGTCTCTCTGAAAATGTTTCCCTGTTAAACTCTTTTTTTTTTGCTAAACCGGCCATGATACTCTCCTTGCGACAAAAGAAAAAAACTAATTCGAAAAATGGAAAACGCCCCCGAAGATCGAAATGGATCGATCCAAGTTTTTGCGCGTGCAAAAAAATCCTCACACCCATGGGACTCTTGAAAAAACATTTTTCGCAGTTTTGGGAGATTCTGGAGACATTTTTATTCGAATATCGACAAAAAAAAGTTCATGGCAGCAAAGCTATGCTGTGGGGAAGTCAAAAAAACACTATAGGTAGGGAAACGAGGGGCAAGACGAAGGTGAGGAGTAAGATGAATCATGAGCCTAGCTAGTAATGTCCAGTAAAAGAGACGAAAACGAAAAATCTTTTAAGAGGCCTGTGCACCTTGAAAAATAAAAAAAAATCGATTTTTTTTACTGTTTTCGAAAGTACATACATTCAGAAATATTGTGTCAAAATTTTATGAAAATCCGAGCTCTCTAAGTATTTTTTTTTACCTGAACGTCAGGACCTCATTTCGTCTACCTGAGCGTATAGCGCGCTCGGCCGACCCATCAGCCCTTCATAGTATAAACTTCAAACGCGTTTTTCTCAAAACAACGTTCTCAAAATCTAGCTCCATCGTATCTCTAAAACTAATAAACCGATTCTCTTGAAATTCGAACCACATATTGTAAACATGATTCGCAACAAGATTACCCTCGATGGTTTTAAAATTTTGATTTTTACTCTTTTTTTTTGCGAAAAACTGCGAAAAAACGCGTTTTTTTTACTTTTTTCCTTTAACATCTGCAATTTTTTTATTTTTTGATACAACTTTAGATCCGAGGGTCATTTTGTAGCTGATTTCATACTGAATCTAATGGACTTTGATTTTTTTTATTCGGACAAGCCGTTGCCGAGTTGTGATGGAGCTACCTAGCCCACCTATTTTTGAGGCGTTAAACTGTAGTTTTTGTACTTAAAACTGAATAAAAATGAATTAAATTTTTTTTAAATGTATTTCAACACTTTATATATGAAGCCCAACAACTTTTATATTCATATCTTTTGGAAAAACCTCAAAAAAAAAATCGCGAAAAAAGCCTTTTTTGGGGCTCCAAAGTTGACTGGCCCCTTAAGGGGAGGCACCTGAGTAAACGGCGAGAAAAACAGGTCAACTTTGGGAATTTTTGTCTCAAAAACTAATATTTCGATTGGATCCGAGTTTTTTTTTTATTGGAAAATATGTACATTGAGGTATGTTTAGGAATTCTTTAAAATAAATTCGTTGACTGAAAGCGATTCAAACGCGATTATCTCGAAACATAGTTTGCAAAGTTCAAAGCCAGATGTATCTCGAAAACGGCTTGTCCGATTTTGTCCAAATTTGGATACAATATTCTTCGTGGTTTTTCTCGTTCGCCACGTAGGGGTTTTTCATTTGATTGAACCATTGCTTTTTTATGTAATGTGTATGCAATCCAAAATCGTCGGAAATTGCGAACGAAAAACGAATGTTAAATTAAAACGATCGCAATTCCATCGAAAATGAAAATTTCAAAAAAAGTCCTACGTGGCGAACGAGAAAAACTATCGAAGAATATTGTATCCAAATTTGGACAAAATCGGACAAGCCGTTTTCGAGATACATCTGGCACTGACTTTGAAAACTATGTTTCGAGATAATCGCGTTTGAATCGCTCCCAGTCAACGAATTTATTTTTTTTCAATCCTAAACATACCTCAATGTACATATTTTCCAATAAAAAAAAACCGGCTCCAATCGAAACATTACTTTTTGAGTTAAAAATTTCCGAAGTTAACCTGTTTTTTCTCGTCGTTTACTCCGGTACCTCCCCTTAAACAAAAGTTGTTTCGAATAATAAAATGAGTATAAAATAATCGGACGTCCAACCTCCTATGTTTGAAAATAGCGACACAAAAACGATTAGAAAATTCGGGGTTGATGCGTGTGCGAGCGGAGTACACACATCGCTGCGTCCTTGTCTGGGTCAGTGGTGCTCTCGCGTTTTTGTGCCGCTATTTTCCAAGATAGGGAATCGGACGTCAGACAACTTTATACGTATTTTATTATTCCAAGCAACTTTTGTTTGAAATCTTTTTTCATCGGGTTGTTAATTATCGAGATACGGCGACTTGTAAGTTTTCAACCCCTATTTCTTAGGGTTGGGGCGAGTTGAGCGGCAAAATTTTATTGGCGTTAGTTTCAGTATGCAACTATCTAGGTTTAGTCAAAAATTCTAATTCTTCGCTAAAAGTGTTGGGTTTTCGTCTCTTTTACTGGACTACAGTTACGAGCACAGTGCACCGGTTGGAGTTTGAATGGGTGACGGGGAGGCGAATGAGTGTGAAAGTATCAACTGTGGCGGAAGCACGCATCTTGAGTGAGAAAACAATATCGATTTTTTGACAAAACGCATATGGGGTAAGATGGGAAAAATAAAGGTTTAATTAAAAATATATATTGTACGCTAACAATCAGGAAGACTGATATTTTGTTTCATAAATTAAAAGATTAATAAATATTGATTAGTTGAAAATAATAATTAAGGGATTATTTTCATGTAAATTGAAATTGCTAGCACGGCTTCGCTGGCGCAGTTTTGTGTCGAATGCTCCTTAATGAAATGTGCTCCTGAAATGTTTCATTAAGGAACACTTAGAATTGTGTTGGAGAGCATTGATACTAAGTTTCAAGTAAATGTGACGAAATATTTATTTTACCATACAAATTTTCCTACCCCCGTTTTCCCTTAAGGATTGAATTTCCAAAAACGCTGAAATTTTATTCATTGTGTCTATGAGCAGTTATACAAAGTTTCAAGTAAGTTTGACCCGTTTCTTTTTTTATTGTTCGTACAAAGTTTGCCACCCCCTTTCGTTTAGGTGTTAAATTTCGAAAAACGCTTAAATTCGTCTTTTATTAATTGTGTTGAAGAGCATTAATATTGAGTTTCAAGTGAATCTTCTGACCACATTTTTTAATTTTCCATTCAAATTTTGCCAGCCCCTTTCATCTCGTTAGGGGTTGAATTTTGAAAAACGCAAAAATACTTGTTTCATTAATTGCGTCACAGAGCATTAATACCAATTTCCAAGTGAATTTGACCATACAAATATTATTTCCCATACAAACTTTGCCACCCCCTTTCACCCCCTTAGGGGTTGAATTTCGAGAAATCCCTTCTTAAACGATGTCTCCAATATAAAATCAACATCCTCTCTAAGTTTTACATTTCTACCTCTAGCGGTTTAGGCTGGGCGATGATGAGTCAGTCAGTCAGGACTTCGCATTTTATTTATATGAGGCATTCTACATGAATCCGGTGGACTTTTTCCCTGACCCCTGCCAATTCTATTTTTTAAATATCTGATTCCATTGACTTTAAAAGACACCCTGAATTTTTTTACATTTTTCGAAACAACCCTTGGTCAAAAAAAAAATTTTCTCAGAAAAAACGCCCCGATTTACAAAATCTCAAAAAATCCCAAAAATGCGTCATTATATGTAAAAATGTTCAAGCTATCACCCGCAGTGGATGTATGTTTTTTTTCTGTGCTTTCTGAGCGATTATGGTTTTAAAAAATCCGAAAACTTGACTGCTAACTGTTCAAGGTCCATGATGGTCATTTGGTTATTAAAAAATGGTCAAAAAAATTTATTGTGGGTATAAAAAATTGAAGTATTTGCCCGAAGTAAGCGGTTCTTGAATTTTTTCGGATTTTTTAAAACGTTGATCGCTCAAAAAGCACAGAAAAAATCATACTTCCACTGCGGGTGATAGCTTCAGAATTTTTACATACAATCACGCATTTTGTGGGAATTTTGGCAGATTTTTAAATGGGGGCGTTTTTTTCGGTGAATTTTTTTTGACCAAGGGTTGTTTCGAAAATTTTTTAAAAATGTAGAGTTTTTTTAGAGCAATGAAATCAGATAAAAATAAATAAATCTAATTGGCGGAAATCAGGGAAAAAGTCCACCGGATTCACGTGGAATACCTCATATAGAGTCCACACTCGAAACTTTAAAAGCGTTTTTTCTCGAAATGTCGTTTTTCAAAACGGTGTACACTCTCGAAGGAAGAGTTTTCAAGCTATTAATCTCAAATTTTTACACAACATTCTTCACGCCATTCTTTATTTTGCTATGAAAGTTTTCTTTGAAATCTCAATTTTTTTAAACGAAAAACTGTTAAAAAAATTACCTAAATTCAATACTTTTCTTCAAACCGCCGCCATTTTGTTAATTTTGATTTGTTAAAACCTCCCTAACAAGATGGCGGCTTGATATCGATTAGTAATCTTTTTACAAATTTTCTTTCATATAATATTCACGGCCACAATCGTGTACACCGTGAGGACCCCTTTTTTCCGAAGACATTTTCAACCGTTGAAAAAACTATGAAACAAATAAAAAATAAACGTTTAAAATTTTATTTTCCGTTCTTCACGAGTGCTTTGATTTAACATAAAAAAATCAGACTGATCAGCGTATTTCAACCATGGAAAAAAAATCGTAAAATCAGCTACTTTTCGACCCGTTACACTGTAATGATCCCTCAGAGTTGACCGATTTATATCTATTGTTTTATTTGAACATGACATGCTCAACTTGCCTTTCGTGGATGCATAAAATTATGAAGAAGATGAATAATAATTAACCTGAGATATCAGTTGTTCAACGCCGAGGATTCTCTCGTCGAGCTTATTGAGATGAATCTTCAATCCATCGACCGTCGATATTCTCTTGGACAACAGACCCATCGCCTTTTTCATTTGTTCGCCAAGCTGTCGTTCACGAACCTCGTGTCTCTCGAGTTTCTCCGTGTTCTCCCGCATCATGTGAACGAGGCTCAACATCGCATCCTTGATATCCTCGTGTCTTGAAAAAAAGTTTCAGGATATGCGAAATAATTGACAGGACGATATCTGGACGAGACGAAATTTCTTCGAACCGCTTAGGACGAGTGCAGCATTTGGAGTAAATGATTTTCTTCACTCACGTGATTTCTCTCGAAAAGGACGAACCGCAACATATCGCAAGTACGAGGATCGTTATGATACCGAGCTTCATTTTTTCTTCGCGAATTTGATGATCGTTGTCCGCACGGGGCTCTATATATAAATATATACAGAAATACCGCTGAAACGAAATCGTGAAGATTTATTTGAACAAGCACAAAAAACAAGCACGTTCGTCGTGTATTCCCAAATACGTCGCTGATGACATCCAACTTGGCCACTTGTGCAAATCCTTCGAAGAATTACACGGAACAATCGAGATTCGAACCAACTTGGAACTTGTTCCACGTGAAACAAAATGTCGTAAAAAATAAAAAATGTCGAGAGAAGGAAAAAAATCAATTTTGAGAAAAAAAACCGATTTTTTTTTTTCGAAGATATGGATCAAAGCGTTTGGAGATCTGAACATACGTTGGAGAGATCCACCAGTGTAATGCCTTCCTGAGGCTGTGTCACTCAGCCACATACTTCCGCGAGTATGTACAAGTCCGCGTAGTCGTTTTACATACATAATATATATTCAATAACCCACAGTGCCGGAGATAAGAAGTTACGGGGGTCGTCAAAGATGACCCGTTCGAAAGGAGAGAACGTTCTCTCCCTCGAACGCATTGCCATTAAATGACGTTATCGCTTTTATGATTTTTCGCCAATAGGAGAGAGAGAAAGAGAGGAAGAAGTCTCCAATGTAAAACTTCATTCGTAGTTTTTGCTCGAATCTTAGTTTTGGCCCGAAAAATAAAATTCCCACCAACGTAAAAAAATGGTATTTACTTATTTTTTTTCCAACCCGTTAATTTCAGATTTTTTTTCTTCAACTTTTCATTTTTTTTCTAGGATTCGATGTATCAAAGGTCTTTGCACTCTGCACTCTAGTGAAGATATAAGACGAAATGGAAAAAAATATATTATCTAGACCTGAATAGTCTGCGAAATTACTCCATTTCTATTTCCGTTACTCGTTACAATTCAGTCGTTTCATCATGTACTCTATACCCCGTAGTCACTCCGGGACATGTCAGTGTGCAAAAACGACACGCCAATTAAATTCTCGATGTCTATGAAATTTTTTGTTCAAAAACGTGAATTTTTTTCTTTCAAATTCTACTTCACTCTTTGTCCGGTGAATTCTGTTTGCTCTCTGTCTTCGTTCCATCTTTTTTTACCCAATGTGTCAAGGTCTTTGCCCTGGAGTCTTCCAAGTTCAACGAGGATGGAGAAGTGCACCGAAATATGAAGCGGGGGACGTCGAGAGTGCATCTAAATGCGTCTAACTGTTTGGGATGCTGTGTAAATCAGAGATCACCCTTGTGCGGTGTTTGGCTCGGTAACGCCAGAGTGTTGGGTGTAGATGAAGAATAATATACGTGAATAATACATATACAAGGCATACTGTACAGGGTGTTAGGAAGGTCGATGAAAAGCCTTAAGGGGGTGATAGCTTACCTCGTTAGGAACATATGTATCTTGGGTTACCTTAGTCCAAAGTCTAAGGATTTCGAGTTATCGCGGTAAGTATGATTTTTGGAAAATTTCCCAATATTAGGTACTAACTCGTTCGTAATGTTCAAACGGACAATGATTGGTAACTAAAAACTTATTTGCGTCTTAGCTTAATGTGTATTAAATCGGCTAACATCAATGCAATCATCTGTATCCACACAAATAACTAAATGGAATAATTAAAAACTCGTAAAAAAAAAGTGTTGAATAATTCAAAACTAGTAAAAAAAATAACAATACCTCTTATGTTAAGGAGTTACAGTGAGGAGGCCCAAAAATATCGATTTTTCAAGAATTTTTCTTGAGAAGACCTTTAAATCTATTAACGTAAAAATTTGTACACATATTATGGTAACTTTTAACGGAATTTTAACATTTTTCATTTGCAAAAATAATTATTTTGACTGGATAATTTCAAACGAAAAAAAAAAAAACCAAAAATATTTCGTTGATATAATGGATTATTTTGTAATTGATTGAAGCAATAAGCAAAATAATAATTTTTGACAAAATGGCGGCTTCAAAAAAAAATCGATTTTTGACAAAAATTTAGGCCTTAAATTGTTTATAAAATGGAAAATATTTATCGGTGAGAAAAATCCTTCGATTAATTACTAAAAAATATACTTGAAAAGATTGCGTTAAAATTTGAGACTGACCGGTTCAGCCGTTTCCGAGAAATCTTGCTTACCGACTTTAAAAACACAGTTTTGAGAAAAACGCGTTTAAAGTTTCAAAAGCACTTTCGAACGCTCGCACACGTCATTACAAGTGTGCGGGTAACTTCGAGAATATTCGCCGGATTGACGAGAAATTTTCTGTGTGTACTTAAATATATGAACATTATGAAAAAAAAAATTTAATCGATTTTTCGAAAATTTTAACTGTATATAACCCCTTAGTGCTATTTTTGAAAAAAAAAATAGCATTAACATGAGAGGTAAACGAGTTAGTGGCTAATTTTGGGAAATTTTCCAAAAATCATACTTACCATGATAACTCGAAATCCTTAGACTTTGGACTAAGGTAACCTAGGATAGATATGTTCCTAACCAGTTGACCTATCACCCCCTTAAGGTTTTGCATCGACCTTCCTAACACCCTGTATAATGTTCCATGTAACGCATTATATACTTGGTCTTATGCGCCTGTATGAATATGTATCTGTGTGTGTGTGCACCCACATGCGCTCTCCGAGGGTTTCTTGGTACAAACCATGTGGCCTCCGAGTAAAAAGCCATCTGTTTTTGTGCAGTGCACTAGGCTACTGTAATAAAGATTCCAGAGGAGAAGCACGATGCCTTTAAAGAAGAATCTTCGTTATATTTTTTTTACCTGCCTGTGAAAATTTTTTACATCGACACCAAGTTTCATAATTATTAAGGGGGAGATACCTCTAGGCGAGAAAAACATTTGTTGATTTTTATGATTTTTTTCAGGGGAAGATTTCTTCACTCTTTTTTAATCGTAGGGTTTGTTTCTTTACTACTTTTGGCCGTTACATGTTTTTTTCCCTTTTTATGAACCTTTAAAAATGGTGGCGGTATGGCACGATTTTCTAACCATGCATTTTTAAAACTGACGTGACGTATAGCTAAAAAACTAATTGACCGATGCTGATGAAATTCTGTATAAATCTTTTTAACCTTATTGTCTAAAACATGACCCTAAATGTTTACGAAAATAAAAGAAAAGTATTTTTTGACTGCAAAATGTAGCAATGTTTTTCAGAGATCAATCTTTTTGCTTCAAAGTGTACAGTTTCATTAATTTTCTAGATTGCTCACTTTTTCTTGGTTCATATTCTGCGTATGAGTGTTAATTAAAGAAAAATCTTTGTTGGTTTGTTTTCAGATTAATCCCACGAAGATCGTGGCATACGTCCGCCATTTTTAAAGAATAATAAAAAGTAGCCTGTAACAGCCAAAAGTAGTAATAAAACATACCCTAAGTCTCAAAAATGGTGAAGAAATCTTTTGTTAAAAAAAATCATCAAAATCAACTTTTTTTCCCTCGCCTAAAGGTATCTCCCCTTAAGCCTAGCGGGAAAAAAATAACTGGAATGCAATCTCGAATCTCTCATATCAGCATTGCTGTATTTAAATTTACACTGATGGGCTTAATTCTGAACACTTGTCAAATTTTGTAAAATTTGGCTTTTATTAATCATTTTTAAGTTATAATCACTTAGATTTTATATTCTTATCAAAGTAGGCTTATTAAGGCAAATATTATTTAGAAACATTATAGATTGATATTAAAATATTACAGTATCATTTAGGCGGAAATGATCCGCAGAATATACATTTTCTGCGTAAATATAAAAAGAAGCTAATTTCCATTTAAAGTGTCTAGAATTTTTTCTACTAGTATTTTTCAAAGTATCTGCTGCAATAGTGCGGTAAAAATAAATATGGAGAATCTTCCTTCAATACGATTTTTTTGGTGCGGATAAATTAAACGGAAATTCTTCTCGAATTTTGGTAATTTGATTGTTTCGGTTCTAATTAGGGTATTATTTATTTAATTACGATACACTATAATCAATAATATACTCCATTGTGATATTCTGACTAATTGCGGAATTTTTCATTGAATTCCGGTGCCCGATACCCGATAATAGACTGCTAATTGCGATATTTTTTATTTAATAACGATGTTCAATACAATCTTCGTGCCAATCAAAAACATGCCCTTTTTCATAATTTTATCACGCTTACAATTTTTATCGTGGGAGCAATACGTTTCGCTAAGAATTTACTCCTTAATAGGAGTAAAGCTCCTTAGCTTCGTTAGCTTTATGAACGGAATAAAATAACGCACAACCATGTCCCCAAATCCTTGCAAATAGGAAACATTAAGAACGTACTTCCACTGAAATCTCGAAACAAAAAATTCAAAATGAAGCTTGCTCCTCCACGAGCAGGCAAAAAATAGCCCCAAATTAAAAACACAAATAAACTATAAGTAATACCGTCGGCAAGGAAATCATTGCGTCTCATCACTAAAAATAAAATAAAAAGGCAGCCTTAAAATTAATAATTCGTTTCAAGACTGCTTTTTAATTTTTTTGGTGGTAAAACGGAAAGACTTTCTTGCCAACCTAATACATATTAGCTAATAAATAAACTAGCCATCATTATTGGTATAGTATAGCAAAATATTTTGTTTAATTCATATTCAAACCTCAAAAGTTGCACTACCTCGAACGTTTTCGGAAGCAAAGCCCAAAATTCTATAAATTCTGAAACACATTCCTTCACAAATATGAGCGTTTGTCACAGTCGAAAAAAAAATCATCCGCATCAGATTGTAAAAATGCGAATAAAAAAAATTGCAGGGATCGGTGCTTGGTGAGCGTGTTGAAAAATGAAATCAACGATCTGAATATCCTCAAGTCATGTAATAACAAATACACGTGCCGGAACCGCTCACTCAAGAGTATATATCTCTTCTGTCTCCATCCACGAGTTAATGCTTTGGGTCATGAGGGCCAAGAAACGTAAATCGAGGCTGACATGTTTATGCGGCCTGAGGGGATGAGGGCAGAAATTTATTAGGATTGATGTCGTTTTTGGAAAGTCACTACCGTCATGTATATACATATAGAGCGGTGTAAAATAATTTTCTCTGAAGCTGCGGGCTGCAGTTACCGATTAGATCAAGTGCTTTGTGGTTTCGTCAAGAGGAAAATGTACGGATATTTCGAAAGTCTGACACGTGTTGTGCATTTGCGTATCGTCATTTGGGCACCTTGCCTCCTTTTGCCAAGCTCCAAATGAACGACGTCCGATGTATTCGATGATTCGTTACTACGAATTTCCGAACCAGACTCAAAGGACTGATGCTGATGCATGTCGTTTCGAAGTATTTCGCTCAAAATACACCATCCAAAATCTACTTTCCATTGGCAAGTAGTTCGACAAATTTAACTTCGGGTCGAACCTCGCGTTACATGCCGCAAGCAAACGACAAATTCGGCACTGCTCGAATGTGAAAATTATTAAGGGATCATCACAGTGTAAAATTTTCAAAAAATCGTTTTTTTTTTTTGCAGTATCCGATTGTGCCGATTTTTTTTGCCTGTTTCGACAGTTTATACTTTCAAGAATATCATTATCATTTATATCATTTATATCAAAATCATTTCTTGCAAGAATCGATCTTGCAAGAATCGATAGTTAAATCTTTAAACGCGTTTTTCTTGAAATGAGATTTTTCAAATTTTCTGACATTGTAACTCAAAGAGGAATTATCCGATTCACTTGAAATTTGAACTGAGTACTCTTGAATATATTTACTCTACAATGACGTAGGATATTTTTGATTGGATAAAAATTGACGATTTGGCATTGAAGAAAAACGACCATTTTATAGGCAAAAAAACAGACTTTTTTATAACTACGCCATTTTGTTAGCTTTTGATATTTTTCGGAAATCCTACGTCATTGTACAGGAAATACCTTCCAGTTTAACGACATTTTTTTCCTTTTTCGATTTCAGGTACTTAATCGGCCGGAATCACGTCAGCAGTGGAGGAACTTTTTTTTCGCCTCCGAAGGCAGCACATAGGTCGCTTGGATCTCAATATTTTTCTATGAAAAAATTATGTAATATAGGTCAAATATAGCCAAATATATTCTTAATCTTCCGATACATTTAATTGAGTACTTTTCTCCCAAAAAATTCCCGGAAATCACCCAACTTTTCAGCGTTCACACTGGTATAGCCTCTTAAACGCGTTTTTATCGAAATGTCGTTTTTCAAAACGGTGTACACTCTCAAAGAAGAGTTTTCAAGCTATTCGTCTCAAATTCTGACACAACATTATTCTTTATCTCACTATGGAAGCTGTTTTTTTGTTGAAATCTTCATATTTTATTCAACAAAAAACTGTCAAAAAGCAGGCTAAATTCGATACTTTTTTCAAAACGCCGCCATTTTGTCAATTTTGATTCAAAAAAACGTCCATAGCAAGATAGCGGCTTTCGTACTGATTAGTAATCTTTTTACAAATTATGTTTCAGATAATATTTACGGCCACAACCGTGTACACTGTGAGGAGTCCTTGTTTCGAAGACATTTTCAACTGGTAAAAAAAATGTGAAAAAAATAAAAATAAATGCTTGAAAAATTAATTTCCGTTCTTCATGAGTGTTGTGAATTGACATAAAAAAATCAGACTGATTAAAGTGTTTTAACGATCAAAAAAAAAATCGCGAAAATTAGCTATTTTTCGACCCGTTACACAGTGATGATCCCTCAATAATTCAGAATGAAGTTAGTCTTCGTTTTACTCGGTCATCATTTCACGCAACTCAGCTTTTGGCCAATTCAAATTACAATTCATTTGAAATCATCTGTTTTGCGGGGGCGATTAAGGGAAATCGCAATTTCCTGCAGACTTTAACCAAACTAGTTTATCCCTAGAAAGGGAATTTCCTCGCAGGATTTATTTGATCAAAGTATCGACTGATCTCGTTGTTTTTTGGGCCGTTGAGGTGCTTCATCCCGATGCTTTTATGTTTTATAAATTGAATCGATATTGTTCGAAATCCAGTGATTTTTTAAACTAAAGACGAAGGGAAAAATGGTAAAGTTGGAAAAATCTTTCGATCACGATTATCGTTGCTTCGTTTCCTTCTTTCAGTACGACTAATTTCCAAAACCTCCGCCTTATCGTAATCCGGCGGAAATGCGTGATTACTCGACGTAATCGCGCTTTAATTTAAATCGAAGCGGGCTGGACTCAGCCGGGAGAATCAATGGACACTCGGAGATCTTAAGGAGGTTGGAACGGTTCAGTTGAGCCAAGTGACGGCTTATGATTTTTTTTTTCAATGCACATAAAAAAACGCGTTCGAGGTATATATTTATTCCATAGATGCTAATTTTTCATAAAATGTATAACTAAAGGGCAAAATGATGCATATTTATATTTTTATTACGTGAATAAGTGAAACTTTTGTGTTACTCCTTACTTGAAAAAGTAAAAGATTATCGATGATTATTATGAAGAAAAAAAAACGGCGTCAGTTAAAGTTTTATACAACACAGAATAAAATTTTAAATAATTTATAATTATGCCTATTTATGTTTTCGCCACGAGATTTTTTTGATTGATACCATTAATTAATATCGAGTGTTGCTGGAATGCCGGAACCGGGCATCGAGGTTGGCAGCAATGCTTTTCATTCGCCAGTCAAGATTCGTAATCTTTTATCGAACCTTGATGGTTCAATATTGAATATGCATTTATGAATATATTTTATGTATGTATATATATATATATATATATATATATATATATATATATATATATATATATATATATATAATATTTATGAATATACTGTTATGAATGGATAATCCTGCAACTGTCGATAGGTCAGATCATGTCATACTATATGCTGGAATTTCAGTTTAGTAAAAGTTCCACGGTTTTCAAAATAAAATTAATCTGCTTTTGGTTCTTCGCAAGCCATTTCTACAAATGATAACTTTTTTCGACCCGGTTTATTAAAAATACTCTTGGTTATTTGTTTTATCTAGCAATCTTCTTCTTAACCTTAAATGTTAAAAAAAACTTTATGAAAAAAGATCTTATGCAGAATTTTCATACAAACCAATTCGAACATCTGACTTTGATAGCCTGCGGTGTAAAAAATCTACTACGTATCGTGTCAATTACTTTAAAAAGTTGCTTAGTTAGTATCGATTCATATCGTTTGTAGAAATGGCATGCGAAAAACCAAAAGCACATGATTTTTTTCAACAAAATAACACAAAGCCTAAAAACTCGAAAACCATGGGACTTTCACTAAACTGAAATTCCAACATATAATAGGACATGATCTGACCTATCGACAGTTGCAGGATTATTCATTCATAGTAGAACAAAGACCGGCTTGAAATTCCGGACTTTGAATGCTCCGACGGTTTATAATTCCGAATTTTAATGTTCCGAAATTGAAGATGAGGCCGAGTTGAAATTACGAACTTTGAATGATCAGAACGCTCAAAAATCCGAAAGAATACTACTCCGAAAGATCAAAACTCTGAAAGATTTTTACACGAAAGACCAAAACATGGAAAATCTGAACACCGTCAAAATAATTTGGCTATGGAAATTTTGAAGGTTTCAAAATTTTCAATATATCGACGAATTAATTCAAGAATTTTTTCAAAGTAAGAAGTGAATTTACGTCATTTTTTAAATTTTTCTAAACACTGTTATACGTTCTACATAATTTACAGTCAACTGTGTAGACTTTCGCTCGCATGATCGTGACATGGGGGACGGGTTGAAATTGCGAACTTTCAATACTTCGACGGTTTAAAATTCCTAATTTTAATGTTCCGAAATGACAAGTTTCGTCAAGATCATGCCCGCGAAAGTCTACACAGTTGACTGTAAATGATGTAGAACGTATAACATTGTCTAGACAAATTTCAAAATTGACGTAAAATCACTTCTTAATAAAAACAAATTCGTGGAATAATTCGTCGATTTAATGATAATTTTGAAACTTTTAATACTTCCATAGCCGAATTATTTTGACGGTGTTCAGATTTTCGGAGTTCTGGTCTTTCGGGTAAAATTCTTTCGGAGTTTTGATCTTCTTTCGGAGTTATGAGTCGGCCGGACTCATAACTCGAACAAATCTTGACCGATTGACTTGAAATTTTAACTGTATATTCACAATTCTTTCGAAGTTTCGAGCGTTCTGATCATTAAAAGTTCGGACTTATGGTATGTATATGGTTTACGATCGGCGAGATAGGGTTGTTTTTTATAAATGTTTACAAAGCCGTAATTTGCGGTAATCCGTTATTAGAAATTGTTTATCTAAGTGCTGCATAGCTAAAAAAGTATGTCACCCGCAGCGTGAAGCTCTTGCCGATCCAACCGCGCGTAACATTACATACATTGCACTATTTTTTATCTCCGGTGTTTGGTAATGAAAAAATATCAAAAAATTCGTAAAAACCCAGTGCAGTCTAGACAATAACATATTTTTTTTCTTCTAATCTTGGATTGTGGCTAACGCTCCAACATCCTTAAGGGGTAAGGCCACTGTAGAAATTTCAAAAAATCGATTTTTTTTTGTTTTCTTAACAGATGCTTTAATATCTTAAAAACTACATACTCAAAGCGTTAAGGTGGGAAAAATATCGAAATACTTATATTTTGCATTTTGGCGCTGCCCCTCTCAGTCCGATGCAATCCGTACCGAAAACTTTAAACGCATTTTTCTCGAAACTACATTTTTCAAGTCGGCCGGACTCATAACTCGAACAATTCTTGACCGATTGACTTGAAATTTTAACTCTATATTTCCAATTACATTCTGCATAGAAGTACGTAGGATTTTCTCTATATATATTAGATAGTTTTTCATTCATAAACAATTTTCGGACGATGTTTTTTTGAGAATTTTGAACTTTTATCTAAAACACGCGCTGTTTTTGCAAAAATCGATATATCAAAAAAATCCTACGTACTTCTGTAGCTTTTCACAAATATAATCGAAAAAAAAATTTAATTCACTGTAAGTTAAAAATTGCAGATGTCGTTGGTCCGGCCGCGCGCCTATGAAAAAAAGGCTGCGTCGAAGATAAGCTGTGCAGCCGCCATTTTGTTTTATATTACTCCGCAAAAAATAGTTTATACAGTTAATGATATATACAATAAAGGACCTTTTTCAGAATTTTGATTTATTCCATTGTCCCGCTAAAAAACAATTCCCAAAATGTACTTATTTTTTTCCCCGCTGCAGTGGCCTTACCCCTTAATCAATAATATTCGCCACCCTCGAATTCCACAAGGTACCATTCAAGAGAAAAGTGCGCGCGCGTCCGTTAGTCTTGCAGAGTACAGCAAGATAACTGCAAAGACCGCCTAAGTGGGTAAAGAAATTCCAGCGCTGATGGAATTGATTGCACTCCGCGTTTACACAGCCACGAAGACGAGAGAATCTATTAATAGAGCCTCAATAAAGATGCTTGTGTCGTTCGCGCACGAGCAACAGTTTACATCTCGATAGGCAATGCAAACTCGTACGGGTATCAACAATGCTCGATTTATACGACGATCGGAATCTACTAGTTTCTCGGGACCAAAAATACTCTACTGATTAAAACAAAAACAGCCACCCACGCGTCATGGATTTTGTGGTGTTTGTGGCTTGCAAAAAAAATCGACGAAAGAAGGCTGTCTCGTTTCAAAAATTCGCGCCTCTCGAGACAATACCGCGATTATGCCACCTTTGTCACTGTACTGTAATTGTTGAAAAAATTTGCTCGAAACTGTTTCTTCTTTTGTCCGCAAAAGTTGTTAATTCAAAGTTGCACTTTCAAATTATAGTGATTTGAGTTTAGTTTGATAGTTAAAATCGTATTCTATATATTTAAAATTCTATTCTATATATTTAAAAATGGTCCGCTGGTTCGTTGGTATTTCCGTGAAGCGCGTTGTAATTGAAAAATGGCTTTTTCTCGACTCACCTTGTCCCCCGATGCAAAGTATCAGTTGATCTTCGTGTGTACGCGACGATAATCGATTCCAAGACCGTTTATCGTACTCGCTGCATCGAGGACTGAACGCTGGTGGCTTTTAGCGAAGCTCCAGTTCCGTCTTTTAAAAAATGAAGTGTTGTTTTTTTCCTTGCGCGCCGAGAGGGCGCCACGGGGCTGAGGCGACTCAAAGGAACGTCTATGGAACCGGAAGTGAAGGTCGCAGCGGACGACGATAACCGACGGGGGACTTCCAGTCTCTCGATGGCAACGAGAGTGATGCATGGTCTAATATGGCGCCGCTTACATGCGGCTTTTTCACTCTACGACGCGATAGAAAATCGGTGTTTTTCAAAGGAATCCGCTCAATCGTAGACACCGAAGAGCTTTTTTAATCGATAAACATGTACAGACTTCTCAAAGTGCGGGCTGCCCCGATAAACAACAACTACTCGAAATCTCTTCACGCCAATGTGCAAACATCGAGAGTTTGCTCGTTCTGCCGATTCGCCCATCCGAAAATCGCAAAATGTACGTCTACAAGTACGTGACAGCTAAGCCCGCCTGTCTCGGAGCAATTATATATCGTTTATCTTGCACAATCACTTGCCAAACATTTACGTAAGCCCTGTCATTTCCATTCTCGGCGCTTCGCGTTTGCGAGTTAGGTTAGGTTCGTCACGTTCAAAACATCGCTGTTATACCTCGCGATTGCACATTTTTCTTCGCCCGCGAGTATAGCCTGCATGCGCATTCTAATCATCCAGGTCACGCTTTGACAATATTATTTACTAGCCTGTTATTGTTTAAAAATTCATACTCCATATATACTGACTTTTTGTCCCTTATATCTTTATTATAAGTACAGATAGATTATTTACTTACGAAAATTTCAATTGTAATCACATCGTTTGATCTTAGCTTTACTAAATAAAACAGGTACTAGAATGAAACCTTTGGATTTTGGATACGTTATTTTCTGAAATTAGTTATACACAATTAAAATTTAATCGATCTTACAAAATTCGATTATACACTACGTTTCGCGCTTTCCTTTCTTCCCCGACGGTTAAAATAGAAAGATTTTCTCGGTTGGTTACTCTAAAGCAGGCAACGTAAGCAGGTAACGATTTGTTAATCGTCATCGCTCAGCAGACGGTTACAGGGAACCGCACTTGCTTGGGTTGAAACGGAAAGTTATGGGAAATAATTGGTAACCGTGGCATAAACACCGTCTCACCCGCACCCTGCTGAACTTCTCCCTCGATGACGTTTTGTTGTGAGGCAATCATTTGCTCGACTTCTACTTGTTCAATTTAAATCAAACATGTACCATTATCTTTGCGGCATTTCAAGCTATACAACAGAGAAAACCATACTTCATTCGGTTCAGTAGTTTTTATGGGTCTGAAGTTTGCATTGTTGGAAACAGAGTTGGGCGTAATTCTATTTATAAATACGAATACGAATTTATTCACATCGTGATTTTCATGTGAATATGAATACAAATTTATTCAGATTTCACTTATTTGTATTCACATGCATGTATACAAATACTATTGTATTCACAAATATTCTGAACATACAAATAAATTCACAGAAAAAATTGTGGATATTCACAAAAAATGTGAATATTTACAAAAAATCCTGTGAATTGAAAAAAAAATTCACATAAAAGTCTGTGAATGCAAATGTATGCACAAAAAATTGTAAATATGAGGAATTCACGAAATAAGTTGTGATTTTTTTCGTATTTAAGACAAATTAAAATCAAATTCACAATGATTAGATTAAAATTTACACCAAAAATGAGTTCTTACTTGTTGAGTTCAACACAATGTTTTCTCTCAAAATACGCAAGGACTCACTTGTGGTGTAAATTTTAACATAATTGTCGTGAATTGGATTTTAATTTTCTTCAACTTGAGGAAATTCACAACTCATTTTGCGAATTTTTTCATATTTATAATGTAATATTCGAAACTCACAAATTTTTGCAAAAATTTATTTGCCTCGACGCAATGTTTTCTCTCAAAATACGTGAGAACTCACTTTTGGTGTAAATTTTAATCTAATCATTGTGAATTTGATTTTAATTAGTCTTGAAAACGAAAAAAATCCACAACTTATTTTGTGAATTTTTTTGTATTTACAATTTTTTGTGAATACATTTGCATTCACAGATTTCAATGTGAATTTTTTTTAATTTACAGGTTTTTTTTTAAATATTTACAATCTTTTCTGTGAATTTATTTGTATATACAGAATATTTGTGAATACAATTGTATTTGTATGAATGCATGGGAATACAAATAAGCAAAGTATGAATAAATTTGTATTTATATTCACATGAAAATCACGATGTAGATAAATTCGTATTCGTATTTATGAATAGAATTACGCCCAATTCTCGTTGGAACGCAAGGAAAATTAATTATTTTTTGTTACTGAATTTTTTTCGCCGTTTCACACGTTTCGACGTATTCTTATTAGAAATTCATGAACTCAATTTGCAAAGAAAAGGCTTTGGATAATGATAAAAATAAATGTGAAAAGAAGTAGAAAAATTCGTTGCATTCCAACGATGCAAACTTCAACCCCATGTAGTTTTCAAGTGATGCGAGCACATAGGATGAACGGACAGGCAGACTCTACTACTTTATTATAAGTATAGTTTAGTGTTCGCTTTTCGTTCTACTTGGAAGAAAAACTGCTCTTCCAACCGAGGTCTCCGTATCCAACGATTATGCTGGTACGAGTCGCACTCACTCTGCGTCCATTCATCTTCGGCGTCCTTGAAAAATCAAACGCTCGTGAATCGACGCTGCTTAGGATAATCGCGTTAGTTTCCGCGCGATAGACACAAAATTAATCGTAGCAACGGCAGGGCTGCACGCTGGGTCGTCACGACCGACCGACACTGGGCAGATGTCACGTACACGTAAACTTAAGGGGAGTGTAGGGGTATCAGTGTGAAAAAAAAACACTTTTGTGAATTTTTTTCATCTATATGGATAGAGTAAATTTATTGAACCGTCAATAACATCGAGAGTTTTGCTCTGCATGACTTGAAATTTTGGGATTATATTCTTGAAATGTTTAACTATAAGAAAAGACAAAAAAAAACGATTTTTCAAAAGTGCAAACCCTTACCCTCCCCTTAATTCTTTCCGTGCATAATTACAATCTCACCGAGTTTTTTCTTCCAAAGCGATGGTAAGCTGTGTGCAACATCGTCACGCATCAATGACGAATAATACTTTACCACTGGTCGCACCGTTGCCGAGAAAAATAAAAAGAAAGACCAAGCGATACGGGGAACTCCTGGAAGGTGAGAAATCGCAACGACCGCTCTAGCGATAATTTTTGCGACGTTGAAGTTTGCATCGTTGGAATGCAATGATTTTTTTGTTCTTTCGATTTTTTTTATTATTATGTTTATCCAAAGCCTTCTTTTTTGCACATTGAGGTCGTGAAAAACGTCGGCTGTGACTAGCACAGCTCAACAAAATTTGAACATTAAAAACAATTATTTTTTGTGGTATTTCAACAATGCAAACTTCAACATAATTCATTTTTTCGCATGATTTTATGTGCGTGAACGATCGGAATTTTTTTTTTTTACAGTTTCTGACAATGTAACGAACAATTGCAAAGCATCCATAAAGAATTTAAACGCGGCTCAGTTGTCCATCCTCGTCGATCAGCCGGGTATCACTCTGGACAAGTTGCACAAGATCAAAGCCGACCTCAGACGAGTCAATAACCTGAAGATAAAGACGTACGAGGAACCTGGTGTGGCGCACGACTTGCTTCTTCTCGAAGTGAGTCTCGCACTCTATTTGTTTAAACGCACTCTGTTATTTAAACAATTATGATATTGAAGTTTGCATGGTTGGAACGCAATTGAAGTTTTGTCGCTCAATTTTCTTCAGCACATTCAGCCGTCCAAAATCATTCAAACGTTTTTCAGGATCCTTCTTAGAGATTTTCAGCCTAAATATGTAATAATAAATTCTGGATGATAATGGAAATGAGGAAATGAAAAAAATCAGAAAGAATTTTCGTTGCACCCCAACGATGCAAAGTGCAACATCGTGAAAAATTACTAAATGTTATCGTTGTTGGGTTGTTTTTATTCACTGGGTTTATATTCATCCTGATTTTTCGTTTGCTCATGAAGCTAGCTTCGTTTTCACACATTGCTTTGTCAATACTTCAATGGAAATAGTTTTAAAACATTCCAAAGCTTCGGCCAGTTTATAGGAAAATGTACAGAAGTAATTTACATACTCTTGAACGTGCCCAAAATTCAATGAATGTAGTTGATCTTTTAGATTCTATAAAATGTTCATTTTTTAATTAAATTCTATTAACTTAATTAAGGGGAGATATACACCTAGGAGCCGGAAGGGGGTCATTTTTGTGATTTTTGCCAAGGAAAACTGAAGTTTTGGATTGGGGTTTTAATTATCTGAAAGTATATACATTCAAAAATATGTTTAATTTTCTTTATTTAAAAATATCAAAAATATACAAAAGTTTCTTCAAAAATCATCTGAGAAAAAAACCAAAAAGATTATTAAATTAGATACTATAATCTAGTACTTGTCATAGCCGATTTTGAAAATATCGATTTATGACAAAATGGCGGACGTTTGAACATAAATAGTGATTTTTGAGCCAAAAATTAGTTATTATTTTGCCTATAAAACAAAAACTGAGTAACAGAAAAAAAATCCTATGACAAGTATTAGATAATGGTGTATAGAATAACCACAAAAAACCTCAAGGCAATCGGCTCATTGGTTTTCGAGAAATTTTGGGTATCGATTTGAAAAAAGTGGTTTTGGGAAAAACGCGTTTGAAAATTTGGGAATGAATAAATCATGAAATTTGTCAACTTACATGTAATCATCGATACCAGGCCCATAGTGTAGGTCTTCTACGGTCGACGGAATGTTCATAGCTTCTAAATCCTCGACCTCGACCATCTAGGTGTATATCTCTCCTTGATAAAAATTCAGTAAGCGTCTCAACTTGCCCGAATTCTTCGACTTCGTTTTCTCACATCAATAGATCAATGGCTAACTGATAGCAAGCCGATTTATTTTTTACATTTTCCAAAAATGCAACAAACACGTCTATCAACTGCGATTGTCGAATGTAAAAACAAGAGCAAAATTACGATATGTAAAAGATTCTGTTAGAAGATGCGATTCGAGAATTTTTATGGTGTGGCAAATTCGATTCTGTTCAAAAACGTTTTTGGCAACGGACATTAACTCACAAGCACAGTACGCGATAATTTTTAAGGCCTCTATATACGTTTGGGTGATCGAAAAACAAGGCTTCTTCAGGATTTTTTTTTGAAAATACTAATAAAGCAATCAAAGTTAGGTTTTCAAGGGTTTATTTTCCGTATCTGAAGGTACCCAAATGAATTTTTTAGTTTCCAAAAAGTAAAAAACGGCGGTCCAGTGGCCTGTATAAACCGAGTGCCTTTTTTGAGGCCCTCCAAGGGCGGACTCGTTGGAGACGCACACGAACACCAGGAACAAAAAATACTTTTTTTTCGTAATCTACATGAGTTTTGCTAGCGAAGTACACGCGATTATTACAATATACTATTTTTTTCAAATTTGGCACCATTTTGAAGAAAATAGCATTTTCGATTAAAAACGGCCTCAATTTGTTTGTAAAAACCGTAATTGTTGATCGATCGTGAAGATTGTGTGTACTTCGCTAGAAATACTATCCAAGAAGCTACAGTTCAAATGTAAAGTCAATCGTGGAAAACATAATGTCAAGAAGAACGCTTTTAAAGTTTGACAACCATTTTCCTTCGGACCGTATCATTCTTGGGATGTTTATACAAATCACCCATCCAAGTCTTGGGATGTTTATACATTATTTAAGGGGCTACATCTACCTAGAAGCCCGAAGAAAACGACCAAATTCCGATTTTTTTTTCTGGCAACCGTAGGGTGAAAAAGAAACGCATTTTTAAAAACACAAAGATATATAGATTTAGAGCTTTAAGAAAAATCACCAAAAAATACGGAAAAACAACAATAACATGGCCGCCAGCAGATAATAACATTTTTTCGCGACGTTTGGCGGTGGACACTCTACAGCTTGAACGGTCCATCCGAAATGGAAAAACAATCCGGGTTATTCAAGTTAACAATAAATACGAGTCGTTGACGATCGTCGATTTTTAAAATGATTTTTTTCAAACAACATGGCAACGAATTGAATCTCGAGCATAGAAAATCTATTTCAAAAGTCGTCATTTTAACGTAACTATTAAAAAATAAAGATTATTTTAAAAAAAGTGAGATCTTCAACGACCCTTAAATGTTTCTCACCGTATCTCCTGTGAATTTACACCCAATCCATCAAGTTGTTCTCGGGATATCATGTTCACCGACTTTAAGAACTTTCAACTTTAGGAATATTTCAATGAAATTTTCAGGGAATATGGCTGACGGAAAAACTGATACTATCGAATACAAATATTTTTGGATAATGCATTTTTTACTCACCCAGGTAGAAGTAGCCCGTTAAGCCAATTAAAAAAAAGATAATTTGTTTTGCTTCAAATGTATATAAGGTCTTAGGCCACGGTAACGGGTAAAATCGTGTGCGAATTTAACAATTTTTTTTCGTATGAAAAAGTTATTTACTCATAAAATCAATTACACATCTATTTAGTATGAATATCAAGCTGTTAGAAAAAATATATACTTTTTTCGATGTACAAAATGGCTGACTACTAATGTTTTCTTTTGTTATCTTTTTTTTGGGCGCTCCGCGGCGTGACATTTAGCATCCACAATTTTTTACCTAGAACAAAAAACAAAAATCTCATCTAATCGTCAATCTACATTAGAATACCTAGAGAAGTACGTACGGAATTAAAAAAATATTCTATTATTCAAAAGTTGTAGGTATTTGAACTTAAGAAATGAATTTTCAGTGAAAAATTTCGTAATAACTGCTCATAAAATCAAAAGTTTTCGATTAAGGCGTTACCCCCACTTGTAGCGCAGAAAAAGGCCTTTTTCATGAATTTTTTTAAAGAAAACTACAAAACTTTTTTAATCGATCAATATACCATCTTAAAGAACACATCTTGAAGAACTTTCAGTAATTTTTTTATTGAAAAATATTACATTGTTTAGTGGCAAATGGCCGTCAATGAAATAATGTTTTTATATACACGGTTTGCGGTGACCAACATTGCGGCGAAGTGGATCATCTGAAAAAAAAATGCGGATGGATTTAGTCAAATATAAGTATAAACTAGTCTTTAATCGAAGGATTTTAAAAAATATTCATTTTTCACAAAATGGCGGACAGTCAAAGTTAATGGTTCGATTTTAACGAAAAAAACGGCCGTTTTTTAGCTATTTTTTTTATTTGGTTTCTCTTTCAACGCTCTTTCAACGCGGATTCTTCTCTTTCAACGCTCATATCTCAGTCAATTTTGTTCGGATCGACTTGAAATTTTCAGGACATATTCTCACATACTTATACTTCAAAAAAATGCAATAAAAAAAATCGATTTTTTCAAAATCGCAAGTGGGGCTAACCCCTTAATCAGAAATTCCGTACGCACTTCTCTGCGAAATGCAATTAGGAACATACCTTTTAAATTTGAAGTAAATCGAGTGAAAATTGTTGAAGTTATTTGTCACGCCAATTGGAAAAAAGCTGTTTCGAGAAGTTTCGAGTAGTCGGCTATTTTGTACATCGAAAAAAAAATATATATATATTTTCTGACAGCTTGATATTCATACTAAATATATGTGTAATTAATTTTATGAGTGAATCACTTTTTCATACGAAAAACATGGTTCAATTCGCACAAGATTTTAAACCCGTTACTGTGGCGTAATGCCTTAATGTGTAAACACGATTATGGTCTACGTTCTCGTTGGATCGAAGCCAATTCAACGTTAACCCTTACAGACAGAGGGAGTCGAGCGTTTACCAAATCTGAAACAAACCCGCTTGGCCCAGGAGAGAGAAGACGAGAGTTTGATAATCGAAGACTTGCAAGCGTCCGGTATATCCGATCAAGCTGGTTTGATTAAAAATTCCGCGTTTCTGGAGACCTTGCAGGAGGATGCCCACAGAGACGACGCTGAGGAAGACGTTGACTATGATCCGTTAAAAGGGTATAGAGAGCGCTCACATTATCCCCAAGCGATATGGTCGCAAAATCTTACGCATATCCACAATTGTTCGCAGGGGAAAAAAGAAAGGGCGTGTGAAACTTACAAAAACTCAACTCCATCTGGAAAAAGAGACAGCTGCCAAAACAGCCAATGCGGAATTGGTCGAAAAGGGAAAACAGGAGCATTTCGCTCGATTGCTCAACGCGTACCTGCAAGTTTGTTTGAACTGCGGCATGACCGCGCGCGCCTACAACACGCTCATGAGTTATCGTAGAAACGGTTTGAAAAGTCCAAACGCAATTAAGGTACTGGACGTTGGTCTTTTTAATATGCTCTTGCATACTTACGCCGCGTCGGCGAATATGCCAAAGATCAAGGATCTTTTGCGCGTCTTGAAAGAGGACTCGATAAAGCCGTCGACTCAGACTTACGCCGCTGTTTTCGAGAGCTTGGGACGATTGAGAAAACCCAACAGAGAACGAGGTAAGTCCACGTATAAGTAAGAAGTGTAGAAGAACGTTGATTTGTGCATTTGTGGTTGTACGTTTGTTTCGACAATTTTCACTCCCGCTTAAGTTATCAAGGTAAGGTTAATTCGGTGAAAAAAGGCATGTTTTAAAGATTTTTTGTTGCGGTACAGATAGTGTCAGTTTATTCAGTCAATTTCCATATAATAATGCAACATTTGAACAATACTTTTCTAAATTTTCATTGCAAAGTATTGAAAATTGAGCGAGTTACAGTGAATCTCCGGAGGCGCCTCGAAAAAAGTTGTTTTGCGGTGTACATAATAACTCGCAACAGAATCATCTGAAACAAAAAAATCAAAATGTATTTGTTAAAGGAGATGTTTCTCGAGGTAACCACGGGAGGATTTTTTTTACGATCGTAGCACTTGGGAGCCAAAAAACCGATTTGCGTTAACAAAATCGGCTAATTTGTTGTTGTAAAATTACACGTACACGGACTTCAAACATGACAAGTTTCAGAAAAACACTTTGAAGTTTTGCATACTGAAAAATTCAAAATAGAACCCGATAAATTTCTTATACTAACACAGAGTCGTCGATGCCCGGTCCGCAGAGCAAAAAGTTTCCATCAACATGATCTAGAGCATCTTTTTGCATTTGTCTACGCAAAACTCTTCCTCTTTTACTGTCGTGCGCCGCTTGTTCCTCTGCTCTATAAAAGCTATAAAAAAGCTATTAAAATCAGGCCCGGAGCAACGGACGCTGAAATACTCATAACTTCGTCAATTTTGCTTCGATCGACTTGAAATTTTGACACAATATTCTTGAGATCTTATGCATTCATTTTAAAAATGCAAAAAAAATTTAATACCTTACCCCCCTCTTAAGGCGGAAGCCTGAATTAGAAGGTCCGAAAAATCTTTTTTTTATTGCTTAAGTCGATAGATAAACTATCGAAGAATATATTTACAATATTACAGAGGCCAATTGTAAATATTTTCGTAGATACAAGGCTAAAAGCAGAGAAACGATTGATATTTGATATTGATATTTCCTCCTATTGAAAACTTTGAACCGCGTTTTCTCCAGTTTTCATTTTCACGATTTTTTTTAATTGGCGGCCGTGATAGCAAAAAAACTAAACGACTTATTGAATCAAAACAAAGTTTATTTTCTTCAGCATGAAAATTTCTTGTGAATTAAAAAAGTCGTTGAAATTTTTAAATAATTTTGATAGCACGTTAAGTGTTTGTATTAACACATTGTTTTTTTGAAACCTGAGAAAAGTTACACGATTTTTTCAGCTTTTTCTTAATTCACCCAGAAGAAAAATGTACGACGGTTGAAAATTTTATCGGTTTATTTGGTCCAGTCAAGAATTACGGGCTGCATCTTTCCCACCGATTGGAGACTGCCCTGGCAAGACGCACATGGCATAGGCTGATAAACCTGCAGCCATTAATTGATTCATGTTGAACATTTTTTTATACATTTCAAATACACATGAAAAGATACCTCAATGGTGACTGAGCTCACTTGTTTTTTTCGCTTCCAAAAATATTCCCGAAAAAAACCCTCTTTCTGGACCTTCTTATTCGGGCTCCCGCCTTAAGGAATCATCACAGTGTACGGGGTCGAAAAATAGCTGATTTTCGCAATTTTTTTTCGATGGTTCAAATACGCTAATCAGTCCGGTTTTTTATGCCAAATCAAAGCATCGTGAATAACGGAAAATAAATGTTTCAACGTTTATTCTTATTTTTGTTATATTTTTTTTAACGGTTGGAAATGTCTTCGAAAAAACGGAGTCCTCACGGTGTACACGGTTGTGACCGTAAATGTTATGTGAAACAAAATTTGTAAAAAGATTATTAATCAGTATGAAAGCGGGTATCTTGCTATGGAGGTTTTTAAAAATAAAAATTCACAAAAAACGGCAGTTTGAAAAAAAAGTATCAAATTTAGCCCATTTTATCGATAGTTTTTCGTTAAAAAAATATGAAGATTTAAAAATATGCTTCTATAGCAAGAATGGCGTGAAGAATTTTGTGTCAAAATTTGAGACTGGTAACTTGAAAACTTTTCCTTCGAGAGTGTACACCGTTTTGAAAAACGACATTTTGAGAAAAACGCGTTTAAAGTTCCGAGTGCCGAATTTTCATTTAAATTGTCTACTTACGATTAATCGGCGATGCCAGATCCATGTTTATAACCGTCTATACTATCGGATAATGCAAAAAAGATCGATTTTTTGAAAATGTCCGAAGGAATAAGTGTAGTAGGAATAAGTTCAAATATTTGAAGGAATAAGTAAGACCATTCAAGAATCGTTTGGACATATGTTTGTATTTTCATAAAGGGAGGTTTCTACTTTCTTATGCCAAAAAATGTTCGATTTTTTGCCAATTTTTTATGCGAAAAATATTAAATATAGAATGTTGACGATTTGCATGCTTACTACGTGGTCTTTGTTGAACATGATAATATTTTTTGAAGCTCGACAAAACATGGTAGTGGGAGTGGGAGGAGTCAGGTATGTCGGTGCGCCGGCAATGATATTCTTAGCTTGCGGAGGGCCTAAGTCCTGAACAGGTGATCTGAAGCAAGAAAATCAAACACATTTTTACTTTGTACAATAATGTGTATAAGGCGTACTAAAATCAAGCAGAAAAATAAAAACATAAAAAAAATAGAAAGCGATCGAACGGGAACTCTTGTTTTTAACCAAACATTTTTGCATTTGTTTGTTCATAAAATAAAAACGTCTGAATATTTTCGGATAATTATAGTTCAATTAATACAGCCGTTTGTTGTACACGTGCCTGCCAAATTTCATAAACATTGCTCATGTAGCACTTCCGCAAACTTGGAAAACGAGGTTTCGAGAAAAACGCGATTAAAGTTAAACTGAAGTTTATTTGCGCATAAAATAAAAAGTGTTATATTTACACCTAATCTCCTACGCCAGGACTATGGAGGACACCGTCCTCCTTTCCGATACAGCACAATAAATGTTTTGACTTTTTCGGCCTAACAAAGTAGAAACCTCCCTTAACAAAGTTGTGTACCAAATTTCATTGAAAAATATTAATAATTAAAGAAGTTATAGACAATCTCGCGAAGGACCTTCGATTGTGAGGGGCTCGAAGGTGTACTTGATTTTGGCCACCCGGTTGATCTGAAAAAAAAACGGGGCCGGGTTGAACTTCCGAACTTTGAATAGGCAGAACGCTCAAAACTCCGGAAGCATAGTACCCCGAAAGATCAAAACTCCGAAAGAATTTTACACGAAAGACCAAAACTCCGAAAATCTTAACACTGTCAAAATAATTCGGCTATGGAAGTTTTAAAAGTTTCAACATTTTTAATAAATCGGCGAATTATTTCAAGAATTTTTTTAGATTAACAAGTAATTATGCATTAATTTTGAAATTTGTCTAGACAATGTTATACGTTCTACATAATTTACAGTCAACTGTGTAGACTTTCGCTGGCATGATCTTGACATGAGGGCCGGGTTTAAATTCCGAACTTTGAGTGCGCCGACGGCTTAAAATTCCTAATTTTAATGTTCCGAAATTACAAGGGTCGTCAATATTACGCCAGCGAAAGTCTACACAGTTGACTGTAAATGATGTGGAACGTATAACATTGTCTGGAAAAATTTCAAAATTGACGTAAAAACACTTCTTAATAAAAAAAAACAATTCTTCAAATAATTCGATGATTTATTGAAAATTTTGAAACTTTCAAAACTTCCATAGCCGAATTATTTTGATGGTGTTCAGATTTTCGGGGTTTTGGTCTCCGTGTAAAAATCTTTCGGAGTTTTGATGTTTCGGGGTAGTATATTTTCGGAGTTTTGAGCGTTCCGATCCTTCAACGTTCGGAATTTCAACCCGGCCCCGTTCAGATTTTCGGAGTTTTGGCCTTTCGGGTAAAATTCTTTCACAGTTTTGATCTTTCGGGGTAGTATTCTTTCGAAGTTTTGAGCGTTCTGATCATTCAAAGTTCGGAATTTCAACCCGGCCCCAAAAAAACGAGGTCTTTGCTCAAAATAGATAATATTGGCTAAGTTTTGTCCGAGCTTTTTTTGTCATCGTGTTTCAATCATCAACAAAAAAATTGGAACTATTTTTTCGATTTTTCGAGCAAAAATGACATCATTATTGATGATAAAAAGTGAAATAAAATAATTATGAAGAAAAACGTCGGTCAAAACTAAACTACTACTACACTGAATAAGTTTACCAAATTTCAAGTCAATGTGTTCATTACTGTTGAGAAGTCGTGTACACCGTTTTGAAAAATATAGTTTCGAGAAAAACGCTTTCAAAGTTTCACTGGCAGTTCTACCGTTGTAATCATAAGTTTACCTTTGACCTGCGATTCCTGCACCACATGTTGGACTTGTCTCTACAATTTGAATTGCCTCGAGCGACTATCGATTTTTTTAAATTTTCATTTCGTAATTTAACCCTTCGAGCGCACCCCGTAATGAATATTCAACTTCACGTCGGGTAGACGCGACCCCAAGCTATTTTTTACTTCAAATATCTTGAAAAATGCGCACTTTATTGAGAAAAAATGTACAGTCTTTGCAGCATGCAAGAGAATGGGATATTAAAAACAATTATGTATTTCGAAATAATCATTATACGTTACTCGATACATATACATGGATATTCTTATTTCTACGATCCATTCGTAGCTCTCAATTTTTTACACAAACATACATGCGTCACGTTACGTCTCACAAAATTCGTAACGCTGAAAATTCATAAAATTTTCGCCTAGCTGCTGCCATTTGTCTCGTTTCGGGACGCGAAAAAATCAGTCCTCCGAGCCGAAAAATTATTTTCAATATTAAAAATGTACAGTCGTTTTTGGTAGCAAATTTATTCGTCTTCAAGGCACAGTTACGAAAAAGAAATAACTCGTCGAAAAACATGGTTGAATTGCTGTTGCTGCGAAATGTTGGGATCGAAATGACTCCGTGTTCACTCGACGGGTCAAAAAATGTCCCCATCAAAATAGGAATTAAAAACCATTCTCCATTTTCCTAGAATTCTTCGAGGCGATACGGCTGGAAATGGAGGAAAACGGCATAACTTTTGACGACGTCATTAAGACTCCAAAGTACACAAACGATCAGAAAGAGCACACGATGAAGGGAATAAAATTCCTGCAGCCGGATTTTGAGCCAACTTGGGATGTACCTGATTTTTCGTACGACTGTCATCTCTTGAATGGCATCAATCATGGGGAGTCGCGTGTCAGGTCGTGCCCGGCTGGGAATTTGTTGGATGTTCCGGACCTTCAGGAGAGGCTCTCTAAACAATTGAAAAATGAGATTGACGGTGACGTGGTTGTTAAGAGTATCGAAAAAACTGACGTACTCAAGCCTTCTGTCCATTTTTCTGTAAGTATCGACTATTAACGTCGTATTAAGGGGCCAGACCACTTGGAGCCACGAAAAAGGCTATTTTCGCGATTTTTTTTTGGCGGATTTTATAAAAGATATGAATGTAAAAGTTGTTGGGCTTCGTAAATAAAGTCTTGAAATACATTTAAAAAAATGTTTAATTCATTTTTATTCATTTTTAAGTACAAAAACTATAGTTTAACGTAACGCCTCAAAAATAGGTGGGCTAGGTAGCTCCATCGCAACGCGGCAATGGCTTGTCTGAAACAAAAAAATCAAAGTCCATTAGATTCAGTATGACACCAGCTACAAAATGACCCTCGAATATGAAGTTTTATCAAAAAATAAAAAAATGGCAGATGAAAAACGTAAAAAGTAATTAAAAAAAACGCGTTTTATTCGCAATTTTTCGCAAAATAAAAAAAGAAAAAATCTAAATTTTAAAACGACCGAGAGTCGTCTTGTTGCGAATCATGTTTACAATATGTGGTTCAAATTTCAAGAGAATCGGTTTATCAGTTTTGGAGATACGATGGAGCTAGATTTTGAAAACGTTGTTTCGAGAAAAACGCGTTCGCAGTTTATACTATAAAAAACTCTTACCTAAACTCAATCGGCAATTCCTGCACCGTACAAAATCCCTTCTGATTCCCCATCATCGTCGATTTCTTCAAGTCTTGCTTGCTTTCGATTTTTGGAAATTTTCAAAGTGGACTGGCCCCTTAATTGGATCGATAACCCGTCTTTTTTCGGTATTATTATTCTGTACACTATCCTGCACACAATATTCGTTTTTTGGGTAATTTTCCTCTCATATGCGGAAGATATACGCGAGAAACTGAAATGGTAACGACGTTGCCCCATACAGCCAATGCGATCTAGCGGAGATTGACGTAAAGTTCAAAATGTAATATTTAACCAATGAGTGCGCAAACCTCCGTTCTCCTTTTGCCAGTATATTCAGAAAATATACCACAACGACTAGTAACATTTTTATTAATATCCATTCACCCCAATATTTTTAAGCAACAACCTTAATAAAATCCTTTCGCACGTCTCCAAAAGTTCATTAGATGTCCGCTTCTCCACATCAGTCGATTATCGCCAGATGAATACTGTTTCTATTTCTTATCGACAGAGAAAGGTCATTTCCGGTCTCGAAAAATCCTGGAAAGAAATAGCACTGAAGGCATTCAACAGAAATTTGATAACTTTGAAAAATCACGAGCGCGCCCAATTCACGCAGTCCCTAACATTGTTCCCCTATCTGTGCGCTTTGGACCCGGAAGAATACGTCAAAGCAATCATAAGCGATGTTCGTCGTTTGGCGGACGGTTCGGAAACATTCAGTCCTGCGCTTTCCACTCTCTATAGAAATTTGGGCTCACGGATAAATAGCAAATACGAGGTACGCTGAAAAATCGTACGAAACAATAATCAGGGTTGTTACGCATATGGAAAACCGGGAAAATTTCTTTCCTCCTGCAAAAATCAGGGAAAAATCAGGAAATTTTGGCAATTATCTGGAATTTTCTCAGAATTTACTTTTTGCAAGAATTGCGAAAAATGAAACCGACTTGACAAAAAAACTTAACAGCACAAAAATAAATATTTTTTTGTACCTTTTTAATATTTATATTATTCATTATATACAAAAAAATCTTATGTCAGTGCCCAACATTGAAAATTTGAATAAGTAAAAATTAATTTACCGTACAGCTCTATACATTGGCATTCGATCTGTCGATACACAACCACATCATTATTATTATAGATAAGTGATTATATGCATTTTTAATTTATTGTCACCGGCATAAAAAATTCTGTTTATCATAAAAAATAGGTTCTGTATTTGCTTTAATGTGTTTTTTTTTACTTTACAATGTTTACCTTATTTTTCGAACTTCAGTTTAAAAAAACAACTTTATCTCAATTTTTAATATTTCTATATATTTGGTCTAAAAAAAATTATGTTATATTGAAGTTCAACATAATTTTTCAACAGAAGGATCGAATTGAGAATTTCCTTTGTTTTTTCAAGTCGGTTAAAAATGTTATGTTTTCTTTTTCTCACAAAAATGATTCATTGCTATTTCTACGTACATAAATTTTCCCGTATAATTTGTAACGTTTGCAAAAACTAGTATGGTTGCAACGAGACTTAATTTGTGGTCTTTAACTTTAAAAAAATATATATTTGATGAAAACAAAGTGTTCTTTATTTGACTCTAATTTGGGTAATTTGCAAAACCTGTATGGAAAGCCTGGAAAAGTCAGGGAATTTCTGAGTCAATAATGCGTAAAAACCCTGAATAATGGAGTTTGAAAAAAAAGTTGACTCGGCCAATTTCCTAAAGGTTCTGGAGAAACAACGTTACGGCGTTATGGAAAAGACCGAGGAGGTTTACTTGAAATACTGCGAGTGGTATTTGAAACCAGATGACGCGGCGAATAGTCGCATAGCCTGGCAGCTTATTGCTCAGGAAGTTGAGAAAACTGGACCGTCTTTGGATGCGGTGAATTTGCAGTGGCCGGTGAACGTTTGTGCCGGCGTTGGAAAGTTTCTCTACGACATCATTCTCAAAGACATTAAACTCGATATCAACTGCATAAAACCTAAAAGCAAGGAGAAACACTATTTGCCAGCCTTCTACACTCTCTTCCGATACAAAGGGAAACGCATCAAGGAAGAGGTACTCGCCAAATCATTCGTCCGAGTATTTCAGCTGAGAAAGCATACGAAACTACAAAAACCTGGATATCTTGCTTCCACAGATAAAACCGCATCCTATACTCTCGAAGCTCTATCGCGAGTCTCAACCGGAAACGTTGTCCTTCCCGGTTTCAATGGTGCCGTCCGTGTGCCCGCCGAAACCATGGTCCAACATTTACAGCGGTGGATATCTCGTGGCGAAGTCCGACGTCATTCGAGTACCGATACATTCAGTAAGTTGGAATAACGAACTTGCGACTTCCGTTCGCTGAGAATCTTAATGAACTTTGAAGGCTCAGAGATAATGGGAGATCGCTCGTTCGTGACATTTTTTTATTATGATGCAGATGCATTTTCGAGCGTTTATTTATGCACTAGCTTTCCGCCCGCGGCTTCGCTCGCGTAGACTTGCGTTGAATGCTCCTTAAGGGGAGATATACACCTAGGAGCCGGAAAAAAGGTCATTTTTGTGAATTTTTTCAAGGAAAACTATTTGAAATTTCGGATTGGGGTTTTAATTATCTAGAAGTATACACATTCAAAAATATGTTTAATTTTCTTTATTTAAAAATATCAAAAATATACAAGGTATGGTCCTTGGAGCGTCGTAAAAAAAATATGCGTATACGGTACCCACTGGCGTTTCTTCAAAAATCATCTGAAAAAAAAACCAAAAAGATTATTAAATTAGATACTATAATCTAGTACTTGTCATAGTCGAGTTTGAAAATATCGATTTATGACCAAATGGCGGACGTTTGAACATAAATAGTGATTCTTGGGCCAAAAATTAGTTATTATTTTGCTTATAAAACAAAAATTAAGTAACGGAAAAAAATCCTATGACAAGTACTAGATAATGGTGTATAGAATAACCACAAAAAACCTCAAGGCAATCGGTTCATTGGTTTTCGAGAAATTTTGGGTACGGATTTGAAAAACGTGGTTTTGAGGAAAAACGCGTTTGAAAATTTGGGAATGAATAAATCATGAAATTTGTCAACTTACATGGAATCATCGATACCAGGCCCGTAGTGTAGGTCTTCTACGGTCGACGGAATGTTCATAGCTTCTAAATCCTCGACCTCGACCATCTAGGTGTATATCCCTCCTTAAGGTAATCCTTTCGCTTCACACTAGTCATACCACTGATCATACTTGAGACTTGTACAATTCATATTTTTAACATATGCAAAAAAAATAATTTATAATAACCAACATTTTCCATGTGTAAACTGTTGAATGAATGTTCATATTTAATTATAAAAATGAAAAAATTGTTTCCAACGATTCGCGCGGTATTTCTAAGTTTGATATTTGGCAACATTGGTTCTATCTCCGTCTCTTTTTACTCAACCAGGCGAGTTTAACCTCCATGCCTTTCAACGTCGATCTGTCAAAACAATGTCAGGCGCGGGAAATATAAAGCATCGTATTCGGGCCACGACTGGTAAAAAACGTGGAAAATTTGTGTCTGCGAAATATGTCGGTTGAAAATGAAATATATGTGTGGAAATTCGAATGAGTGCAAGTGGTAATAAATCCAAAACCGGAAGTTCAAATTGAACTTGATATTACATAAAAATTAGGTCAAAAAGCGTAATTTTTTCTAAGAGCATTGGATTGCTACAAGTGTTAAGTATGTAAATCTGATTACTTTTAAGAATCTGTCGGATTCTCACTATTGTGAGAATCCCTATTGTGAGAATCCGACCGATTGTGTAGCGACCGGAAATTGGGTTTCCGCATGTCGTCTCGGAATTCCTTCACAAAAATACGCAATTTTAATATTTTTTTCTCTGTAATTAGGTCGATAATCGGCCCTGAAATTTCACAGAGACGATTATTAATATATTTAGTGAAGCTCAACAAAAAAAAAAATTATTAACATTTAAACGAACTTTGTGAATTTTTTGACGTTATTATATAGAATATATTCGGAGATACATCGCCCAACAGGAACACATATATAAAAAGAGGTGCTCCACTGCTGCCATGATTCCGGGCGTTCTGCTTATCTGAAATCAAAAAACCAAATGCAATTTTAATCTCGTGACTTGAGGCTCTACATGGAACTAAAATAAAGTTAGAATTCCAAAAAAATAATTTATTTTTACGCTTTAGAAAAAGAATTGAATTTTTCGTTTTTTTTTGGGGTCTATATAGCTGATAAAAAGAAAACTAACGAAGCAATCTTAATTATTTTAGTCCAATTTGTAGTTATATATGTACTAAAGATGCTGCATAAATTTGAGCAGAATCAATCAAATAAGTTTTGAGATATCATGGCAGCTGTTTGAAAAAATCGTTTTTTGAGAAAAACGCGTTTGAAAGTTGTTGTATACAATTCATAATAAAAAAAATGGTCTCACCATCAATCCGCTATGCCTGGATCATAGAGTACACCTTCCTCTTCTTCAAAGAAGCCATGCAAGGCCGTTTCCTCTTCTTTTGATCTGACACACTAGACGGACCCCTTAAGGAGTTTCGACACCAAAATCGAAATGCTCGTAGACAATTGAAATGCACATCACCGAGAGATAAATTTAGGATGCATTAACTGTTCGAAAATTAATCCGTTTCACCACATAGTTTCGGAGATTTTTAAGCTTCAAGTTAAACCTTTATCCATTTAGTGCCACACGTGGCACTCGCCAAAAAGGGGTGTTTTTCGTTTTTCGTCGATAACGTTTTAACGGTACGAGATATGAAATAAAAATCAAATTGCAACAACGTTTATTTTTTCGTGTACTATACATCGGAGATGAGAAAAATAACGTTTTCGGCGAAAAACACCCCTATTTTCGAGGGTGCATTTTCACCTCTTCAAAATCGGGTTCCGCAGATATAAAAAAATACGTGTCGCCTATTTTTCCCCAATCGTTTGAAAATTATAGAAGCTATGAAAGTGCCCAATTTTGAGAACATGGCTTCAACGAGACCGCGCTTAAAGTTTAAAAACCAATTTTCTTCGCACCATATGATTCTTGGGATATTTATAGATGTCAATCAAATAATTATCCGCATGTTTGTACATCATTTAACCCCTTCGTTGGCATTGACGCAATAGTGCGTCAACCTTTATTTCCCTATTTAACTTGCTCTGATTTGAAATCGGAGCCTCACTTGGGGGTTTTTGGACCCGCTGAATCCGGATTTGAAGTCAAAATTTGGAAATTCAAAATGTCGGCGCCAATATAGCGGACAAAAATAAAAAACTTTACTCGATTTAGATGAAAATTAGTACCCCGGGATTTTTGAGGCCGCTTATTACGAATCTGAATTTCAAATTTGAAAATTCAAAATGGCGACGCTGGTATGGCGGACGGAAATTGAAAATCTTACTCGATTTAGATCAAAATTGGTACTCTGGGATTTTCGAGTTCGCTTATTACGAATCTGAACACAAAATTCAAAAATGTTTAATGGCGGATCTAATATGGCGGACGAATGTGAAAAAACAGCTCATAATCAGTGACCTACGTAACCTATGAGTACCGAGTTTCATCTAAATCAATCTGTATTATTTGTATTTTAATTTGCCATATTTGTTCGTCATTGTGAATTCCTGAATTTTGAGTTCAGATTCGTAATCGGCACCCTCAAAAATCATAGAGCACAAGTTTTCAGGATAAAAAAATGTCCTGCCATTTTGGGCACTTTTTGTCGAATTCTCTCTGCCAACGAAGGGGTTAAGCCAATTAAAACAAAAGGATTTTAAAAAATGTATCTGAGGCCTTAAGTGGCCAGTCCACCTTGGAGCTACGAAAAAAGGCTATTTTCGCGATTTTTTTTGAGGATTTTATAAAAGATTTGAATATAAAAGTTGTTGGGCTTGATAAATAAAACCTTGAAATACATTTTTAAAAAAATTAGTTCATTTTTATTCATTTTTAGGTACAAAAGCTATAGTTTGACGTAACGCTTCAAAAATAGGTGGGCTAGGTAGCTCCATCACAACTCGGCATCGGCTTGCCTGAAACAAAAAAAATCAAAGTCCATTAGATTCAGTATGACACCAGCTACAAAATGACCCACGGATATAAAGTTTTATCAAAAAATAAAAAAATGGCAGATGAAAAACGAAAAAAGTAAAAAAAACGCGTTTTTTCGCAGTTTTTCGCAAAAAAAGAGTAAAAATCAAAATTTTAAAACCATCGAGGGTCATCTTGTTGGGAATCATGTTTACAATATGTGGTTCAAATTTCAAGAGAATCGGCTTATTAGTTTCACAGATACGATGGAGCTAGATTTTGAAAACGTTGTTTCGAGAAAAACGCGTTTGAAGTTTATACTATGAAAAACTCTTACCTAAACTCAATCGGCAATTCCTGCACCGTACAAAATCCCTTCTGATTGCTCGTCATCGTCGATTTCTTCAAGTCTTGCTTGCGTTCGATTTTTTGAAATTTTCAAAGTTCAACTGGCTCCTTAATGAAACTTCTGGACCGATGTACGAAACGTTCCCGAATTATCAACGCTTCTTTTTAACTGCACAGCGGATTTGAAAGTGTAGCAACGATGAATAATGATAATCAAAGTTTGCATCATTAGAATGCAATGAAAATGAATTTTCATTGCACTGCCCAAACTTTTCAGTCCGATCTATGCTACGCAATATCGCTCAAAAAAGCTTTTAATTCGAAATTTTCCATCTGAATTACCGAAAAAACGAACGATAACGAAAAAATTACAAAATAAAAGAATAACGAATTCACGTTGCATTTCAACGATGCAAACTTCAAAGCCTTCTATAAATATACGAATGCTTGTTGTTTTGCAGTGTCAACAATGGCGTCGATTCGAGAGTGCTTCGCCGAAGAAATTGTGGCCAGCCCTGGACTCCCTGAACCAGCTTGCCTCGGTTCCTTGGTCCGTCAATACGTCGGTGCTTGACGTTATCATCGAGGTAAACAATTCTCGCGTTTACAGTTCTTAAGAGACTCACGATTTTGACAAGAACAATTTCAAACAAAACCTATTGCCAGATTTTTCAAGAAGGAGGATCTACGAAGTTGAACGTTCCTCAGCCCCCTTCCGTCCTCCCGGCGGTGCCTCTTCTTCACCCAAATGCCGATCGAGCCGAGAGAGTAAAAGTCGCGAAAGCAAGATTGGGTTTGCGGCGACGGAAGAGCGAACTCTATTCTCTCTGGTGCGATTCACTTTACAGACTCTCGCTCGCAAATCATGTGAGTAAATGAGCTTGCTTCTCATCAGATAAATACAATTTTAAGGGGTTATATCTACCTAGAGCTCCGAAAAAATGGCCCAATTGCTATTTTTGTCTTCTGGGAAACGGTTGGTGAAAATGAAATGAATTTTTTTTCAATACAAAGGTACATATATTGTGAGCCTTTAAAAAAAACATCAACAAAAAATACAGAAAAACAACAAAAACATGGCAGCCGACAGATGATTAAATTCTTTTCACGACGTTTGGCGGTGGACACTCTCCAGCTCAAACAATCCATCGGAAATCTTCAAACCAAACGGGTTATTCAAGCTAACAATAAATACAAGTCGTTGACGATCATCGATCCTTACAATAATTTTTTTAAACTAAGTAGCGATGAATTGCACCTCGAGCATACAAAATCTATGAAAAAAAATCGTCATTTTTACGTAACTATTAAGAAATGAAGATCGATTTTCAAAAAGTAAGATCGTCAACGACCTTTAAATGTTTCTCGTCGTATCTCCTGTAAATTTGGAAACAGTCCATCAAGTGGTTCTCCAGGTATCGTGTCCACCGACTTCGAAAACAGTGTTTTGAGAAAAACGCCTTTACACTTCGAAGTCTGGTGCCGCTACCGCTTGCCAGTGCTGGGCGTTAATTAATTAAATTTTCAATCAGTTCATCAATTTAATAAAAAAGTAATTACATTCAATTTAAGTGCAATTAACGTTAATTCCAATTACACTATTAATTGCATGTTGCAATTAATTTATTTGGATTAACGGATGGCGAATTGTTAATTGCGACTCGCATTAAAACAATTGCAATTAACTTTTCAAATTGTTCTAAGAAACAATTAAAATAAATGATTAACCTATTTAACTTTACGGATATCAGATAAAAAAGATTTAGATATTATTATTGATTATATATATATATATATATATATATATATATATATATATATATATATATATATATATATATATATATATATATATATATATATATTAATGATGAATATCAATATTTTATGTGCTACCCATATACGTATTTCAATAACTTGCACATTTGTTCTGACGCCGCTCCGCGCCATATACAATAATCAGTTTTAATTGTTACTTCTAACCAAAAACATTAAAGAGATTGAAAATTGATTAGTTTCCAATTGTGGAAAGTCACGATTATCAATTATCAATTGTTAATTGTGACTACAGCAATTAACGATGAATTAATTGTTAATCGTGAGTTTCCACAATTACAATTAATTAATTGTTATTTGTTATAGTCGTGATTAGCAATTAATTAATTGTAAGCACCAGTCACCCTAGTAATTCAATTTTGCCCAACACTGCTGCCTGCCCGGCCGACTGTTAGCAGCAGTAGCTCATTTAATTTGAGGGACATTTCACTGGCGTTTTCAGGGAATATAGCTAGAAGGTGATACTATCGAATAAAAATATTTTTGGCAAATCCAATTTTTTTACCCACCTTAACCATTCGTTGACACTTATATTTTCCCACGATTTTGACACACTGGGTCAATTTGACCCGGATAGTACGTCATCAACCTGCCATCAGCAACCCTTCACTCGGGTTTAAGTGAAAAAAATCAGGGCTACGCTTTGAACATTTATTACTGTGCCTGCATAATTGAAATTCGGAAAGTATAAAATTGAATTCGTGAATTTTTTTTTGAAATCTTCACTTTTGGGAAAGTTAGCATTTCATTTCAAATCCGGGTTATTCTTTAGATAAGTGACTTTTCCGAAAACATTTGCTATTTTCTCACTTATTAGGTTATAATGATGATATTCAGTACGGGGAAGCTGACATTTTTCATTAACAATTTTTTTACGAGCAAAAAAATCGTTAAAAATAATTTTAAATTTTTCAAAAATCCAAACAAATCTAATATAGGTGTCGCAATATTCAAAAATGCCCTATTTTATCAACCTCGTAACCCCATCACTTTTTATGGGGGGGGATTCAGCTTCCCCCGACAGAATACCATCATTTATAACCCAATAAATGATAAAAAAAAGCAACAAAAAATTGTTAGACTCATTTTTCGGAAAAGTCACTTATCCAATACACCTAAATTCGTCCGGGTCATAATGACCCAGTGTGACAATGGAGGGTTAATGAACTCCTCCTAGACTTGTGGAGCGCCAAAAAAATCCGCGACGTGCTTACAGTTAGAGTCCATTATGATATTCGTTCCATGACTCAGTTCTTCGTATTAGTTCAATCTTTGATAACCTATTGAGCCCAAACGAACCCAAACTAAAATTGTCGATCGTTTGCTCGTTGCCTCCTCCAGTTCCGGGACACAATTTTCTGGCTTCCACACAACATGGACTTCAGGGGTCGAGTGTATCCCATACCGCCGCACTTGAACCACCTTGGCTCCGATCTCGCGCGTTCCCTTCTCGTGTTTGCCCTCGGCAAACCGTTGGGACCGAACGGCCTCGATTGGTTGAAGATACACGCCATCAACTTGACAGGTCTCAAAAAGCGCGACCCCGTCAGCGAGCGACTCAAGTACGCCAATGAGAACATGGACAAGATTTTGGACAGTGCGGAAAATCCCTTGAACGTGAGTCACCGATCGCGACGAGCTCGGCTGATGCCTCACGCTCAACCATTAATGATTTCTTCACCAAAAGGGTGAAATGTGGTGGTCAACCTCGGACGAACCTTGGCAAACGTTGGCAGCATGCATGGAAATTGCCAAAGCTCTCAAGGCCGAAGATCCGGAGAAATATGTATGTCAATTCCCGATTCATCAAGACGGCAGCTGCAACGGTCTTCAGCATTACGCGGCACTTGGGCGTGACCAAATCGGCGCGGAAAATGTTAATCTGCACCCGTTCGACACACCGCAGGACGTTTACAGCAGTGTTGCGGCAATGGTAATTAATCACAAAACATGGCTAAATTCAGTGCACTAAAGTTAGACACAAGTGGCGGGGGAATTAAGAGGTTGCTCTTTACACTTGGTGTAATTAGCTTGCAAACGCACGAGGAAAGGTCGCGAGGTCGAACTCTCCGATTTCGATGAACTTTGGCATGTTTGCAGAACATGCAATCGCGTATTGAAACGAACTTATATTGACGTGAATTCAAGGTAATCCTATCGCCAGGCTTCAATCCATAGGATTTACATATATTTTTTTTGAGCTTCACTCAATATATTAAGGATCGTCTCTGTAAAATTTCAGGATTAGTTATCGACCTAATTACAGAGAAAAAATATTAAAATGGCGTGAATTTGTGAAGGAATTCCGAGACGACATACAAAAACCCAATTTCCGGTCGCTACAAAAGTGTATATAATAGTTGGAATCCGTCGGATTCTCAAAAATAATCAGATTTGAATACTTAAATTGTTGAAGTTATTTGTCACGCCAATTGGAAAAAAGCTGTTTCGAGAAAAACGCGTTTAAAGTTTTAGGTACTCTATGGCCGTGCCAGAGGTTACGTTATACACTCAAAGTCGGTGGAAAAAATGTTCTTGCTATAAATCGAATAGTAACTTATTCTTGTAATGATAAAGCACCGTTTTAGCGAGAAAAAAAACGATTTTTTGAAAATTCTACTGTGGCCTTACCCCTTAAATCACAATCATTATTTATAATTGATACATTTGAGCTTATAAATCGTCGAGCGAGACAGAGTAGGTGTTTGATACTAGAAGCGAATCCCATGCCTTTGATCCAGAGCTTGGAGGAATGACTTTCTAAGAATTTTCGAGATGTTTTCGTATGCAAAATCACACCAAGTGTCACATTTATTCACACCGACGCGTAAGCCGTGTAAGCTATAATTCTATAGATTATAACATCGTAACGTCACAACTGCCAGCGCCAATCACGCGACGTTCCGCGTAAGCGTCGCCTGTTTGAATTATCGTAATATAAAAAGAATTAATAATTATCTGTAGAATTATTTGAAACAAATATTTTTGCCATTTCGTTTTATTACCACAAAAGCACAATTCTATTGGGTGTACAACTTAGTTCGGTCCGTTTTTTTGCTTAAAATACGCACTTATTTGAAGGATAAAATGACTTTATACACTAATCAAAATATTGTCCCTCGCTAGCCACTACATTTCCTCATCTTTCTGGTAATTTGTGAATTCCGTCGCGGAAGAAGCGTTCATCTTTTGAAACCAAGAACGAATCGAGCCAATTTTTGATACCCTGTTGTGACGTGAAGCGTATTCGAGTTAAAGCGTTCTGCATCGATCGAAACAAATGGTAGTCGAAAGGTGCAAGGTCTGGGCTATAAGGCGGGTGAGCCAGAATTTCCCACCCGCTATTTTCCAAATAGTTTTTAACCACAATAGCAACGTGAGGCCGAGCGTTGTCATGTTGAAAGATTATGGACTCGTGTCTGGTCGCATATTCTGGACGTTTTTCGGCTATAGCTCGCTTTAAACCGATCAATTGTTGCCTGTAGAAGTCTCTCGTGATGGTTCCACAAGCATTCGGTGGGCTGCAGCTGCACTTTTCTTCCAATTGAAACAGAAAATCAACACTTCCCGCAAATGGTGCTTATTTGTCACGAAATTCGACATTTTCACCGCAGTAAAAATTAGCCTTGATGGGCAAAACTCAAAGGTCTGTAAACGATATTTGGTCAAGAGATGTTGATACTTCACGATACAGCAAAAATCAGCTGTTGCCGTCAACTATTTATAGCACCGAGAGCCATCTTTTGAAAACGGCCCGAACTAAGTTGTACACCTAATAGAAGAAAAAATCAAACCTTTTTTTAAAAACCTAGTTAGATGGATCGAAGGCGTTTCTAAGTAATTTTGGTAAAAGTGCAAAACTAATCGAAAATCCACTGCTCACATTGATCCCATGGAAAGTTTACGAAAATCGGAAACTCGACATTTGCTCTGTCGTTCAATCGTAACTGTACCGTTGAGGACTCGCGGTCGAGACGAGTTCACGAAGAAAGCGTGCACTGAGAAAAGCACCGCGAATTACGCGAAACTTTTGTCTACTTTTCATCAGGTCGACAACATTCGGGAGCGCGACGCGGAAAATGGCGTTAAAATTGCGGAAATCTTGAAGGGTTACATAAAGAGAAAGGTGATAAAACAGACTGTGATGACGACCGTGTACGGTGTTACGAGGTTTGGCGCGAGGCTCCAGATTGCTCGGCAACTAAAGGGTAAGTTGCTATCAGCGCGTTCTTCTTTTTTTACTGCAATATTCGATGAATTCGTGCCCTTTCACTGCTCTCTTACAGATATCGACGATTTTCCACAAGAACACGCGTGGGCCGCGAGCATTTACTTGGTGCAAAAGACTTTCGACAGTCTGAGAACGATGTTCGCGAGCGCCCGAGAGATACAGGATTGGTTCACCGAGTGTGCGCGAGTAATTTCGATCTCATGCGGAAGAAACGTCGAGTGGGTAACGCCTCTGGGACTTCCCATCGTTCAACCGTACAGCAAGCAAGACAAGGGCAGTGGCGTAAAGGACTACATGGACTATATCGAGTTCGTGCAAACCTTTTTATGCCCCAAATTCTTTTTACCGATACATTCCCAATATTTGAAAAGTCCACTTTCGAAAAAACGACACGCGCAATTTTTTTTCTACCTGATTCGCCATGAGAATGGGGAAAGTATTAGGTGGTTGCATATGAAACCGCCCACGGGCACTAGATGGCGTTAGGTACACAATTTTCTCGAGGTGGAAGTTTGCTAAGATAGACTGAGCGCTCCCATAAGAGGCACTGAAGCTAACATAAATGGCGGAGATATGTCGGGAGTACTCTTCTCTCTTTTCAATCGGCGTCATGGTTAGAGACAACGAAGCAGTGGAAGTGGAACAGTCTTGGGCCTGTCAAATGCGCATTCATTTTCCTTCGAGGGTCGCGTTTCTTTGCGATAATTTGCAAGACTGCTAAAAGGGTAATGAGGAGTACAAATAACATTCTTTGGTAGTACATTCTTCAGAGAATCAAAACTAATCAATGATGCTAAGCGATCACTCACAAATAGTTTATTTTCTCTAATTGATATGTATCCCGAAGAGTCATTAGTTATAAACCATCATAGAAATTTGTTGCTGGAGAAAATTTTAACCCAATATTACAAAATAAGATTGCATCACAAAAATCGTTCGCTACAGGAATCAGTTCAACGATTAAGAACTTTCCACAATCGACTCATCTTTGCTAACCAGTGATCTTATTGTAGTCACCTTGAAGTTTCTTGCAATATTATGAAATTATTTTCATACATTTGTTAATCTTACTTAATCACTTAAGGGGCCAGTCCACTTTGGAGCCACATAAAAAGGCTATTTTCGCAATTTTTTTTGAGGATTTTATAAACGATGTGAATATAAAAGTTGTTGGGCTTGATAAGTAAAGTCTCGAAATACATTAAAAAAAAATTTAATTCATTTTAATTCATTTTTAAGTGCAAAAACTATAGTTTAACGTAACGCCTCAAAAATAGGTGGGCTAGGTAGCTCCATCACAACTCGGCAACGGCTTGTCTGAAACAAAAAAATCAAAGTCCATTAGATTCAGTATGACACCAGCTACAAAATGACCCTCGGATATAAAGTTTTATCAAAAAATAAAAAAAAATGGCAGATGAAAAACGAATAAAGTTTTTAAAAACGCGTTTTTTCGCAGTTTTTCGCAAAAAAAAGAGTAAAAATCAAAATTTTAAAACCATCGAGAGCCATCTTGTTGCGAATCATGTTTACAATATGTGGTTCAAATTTCAAGAGAATCGGTTTGTTAGTTTTAGAGATACGATGGAGCTAGATTTTGAAAACGTTGTTTCGAGAAAAACGCGTTTGAAATTTATACTATGAAAAACTCTTACCTAAACTCAATCGGCAATTCCTGCACCGTACAAAATCCCTTCTGATTGCTCATCATCGTCGATTTCTTCAAGTCATGCTTGCTTTCGATTTTTTGAAATTTTCAGTGGACTGGCCACTTAAAAACTTTTTCTATAAGGTATTGGTATGGATGTTGGAATTTGGAGCTAGGTTAATTTACATCCATTCATAACGCAGGCACGTGGTTTCGCATTCTCTTCTACCGCCGCATTCCCACCACAAATATCGTGATACAGAGAGAGGCGTACTTCCGACATATGTTTGTCCTTTATATGTTGACTTCAAGCGGCTCATAAAAGCGCTCCGTCTATCTTATGAGTCTACGCAATATACGCGGAGTGCGTTCGACTTGGGCGCTTACACGCTTTCAGCATTGGCGAGCTTTGCCGATGTCGTTCGACTTGGCGCTGTGCGCGCTCACAGATGCATTTATGAGGTCACGCGTGACGTCGTTACCACTGCCATATTGTGCTCACAAACGCTTCTCTTAGCGAGGTAGGGCAGCAAAAGCGTGAGCGTTAAAAGCGCGCTTATTTTCGAAACGAACGCGATGATTTCTCAGATAGGGATTTCCAAATAGTTCTCCAAAAGTTGTATAAATAGATACCAAACGTCCGCTTGGGAGTTACCTATAAGTTATCATGCATCCACCACACGGCAGTTGTCTTTTTTTATGGTCAACTTGAAGGTAACCTCCGGGCGGAAATTAGGTACACTTTAAGACGACTTTTGGACAACTTTTTGAAAATTGTCACTTGGGTTACCAGTTCTTTGTAAGAATTTGTCAAAAATGGCGGAAGCGGCTTCACGCAAACTGTTTTCAGCTATTTTGGGGGACCCTATGTCTAATAAAATAACCTGTTCAACTTGCTTCTGGATGCGAATTAGGGTTTGAAGTGAGATATCCAAAAATGTTCCCATTTTATTTTTTCATCAGTGCAATTTTCTATTAGACCGTAGTCTTCAATATCAGATTCATTGTTGATTATGTTGAACAACGCTTCAATAATTTGAAAACCAAAAGCTTTTGCTACGTCCGCCATCTTGATACGTATAATGCCCACCCTGACGATTTGTGTTTCGAAAAGCGTCAACTCGTCGGAGAGCGCACATTTCGACCGGAACATGCCACAGCACCGCTAATAAGCGTGTAAGCGCCCAAGTCGAACGCTTTCATGATGGCAGGTCCATAGAATCACGCTAAAACGCCATTAGTGACATTTGTGCGACGCGTTAACATAATCTATTTCAATTGGGTTTACAATGGCAAGTTTTTCTGCAAATGAGTCACAACTGCGCAAAGTTGTGCTCCATTATTTCCTGCCAAAAAAATCGACCGCCGAAACGAATAGATTGCTAGAGGAAGTGTACGCCGAAGTAAACAAATGGCTAGATGACTGGATTTCCTCCAAACAATCCGAATGCTTCCTGTCTGGAATCCGCTTGTTGGCCGCAAGATAGGCCACAGTTGCTTGCCCCTATAGGCAATTCTCTGGATAAATCAGCTCGTCGATTTGCTACCGAATGACGATCTGTTTTTTCGCTCAAAATGGGTCGTTTCATATGCCACCACCTAATACAAGAGCCTATGAGAACTGCCTAACGGATTGTTTTTTTTCAAATCATAAACTCATCGATGTTAACAGACGACCCAATACGATGAAGCAGAAGAATGCGTTTCCACCCAATTTCGTTCACTCGTTGGACTCCAGTCACATGATGCTCACGAGTTTGCACTGCGAAAACGCAGGCTTGACGTTCATGTCGGTTCACGACTGTTACTGGACGCACCCCTGCACCGTCGAAACAATGAACAAGGTGCGTGACCAATGCGTCTAGAAGCAAAGCGCATTCAATGACAAGCTAACGTAAACTTTTCCTTCTCGCAGATCTGCAGAGAACAGTTCGTCGCTCTACATTCGGAACCGATCCTCGAAGATTTGTCGCAGTTTTTGCTAGAAAAATACGGTTTCGCAGAATGGTAAATGCTTAACCAACAAATGTTTTGAGATCGTGTGTCGTCTCATTGGCACAGTCGGCAATGAAACATCACGCTTTTTTTCTCGCCCGTGTAGTGACTACGAAAACAAGGGGTCGCTGGAAGACATGTCTAAGAAAAAATTCAACTATGCGCTGTCCAAGATACCGGAAAAGGGTACGTTCAATCTGGAAGGAGTTCTGAAATCGACCTACTTCTTTAGTTGAGCCGGCGGACAACAGTTAGCATCATTAAACGGAGGTAAATTATCCCTACTTCATTGCACATTCGACAAAAAGACAATATCCTGCAGTTCGCTTTGATAACGCCTCGTACATCCCCGATATATCTCATTATTCTGCAAAGATACAGTAAAAATGTCAAATTCATAAGCATTCTTCGATAGTCTATGTTGTCGAAGTTGAATCATCAAAAGCAGATTCGAGTAAGTCCACACTATATTCGAAGCTATCGGCGAACATAATACCTTCACTATTATCCTAAAATAATGCATTTCTCAAAGAAAATACAATGCCTAGCAATGCATGATATTACTCGGAGTATAGGGTCAGAGTGGGATCAGTGGCTCATATTTTTTCAGAAGTCTATAGCTGCCTAACCATTCACACAATCTCAATGAAACCTTGACTAAACGTGAGGTGTGTTCAATGGCTTCATTTTGTTAAAAGACACTGAACGGCCTAACCCAAAAGATATTGAGATAATAACCATTTAAAAAAATGGGATCTGATCCATTGTGTTCTTGGGAGTGTACACAGTGAAACATGCCTAATTTCACAGTCAAAAAAATTCAACATCAAGCAAAATTTGGAGAAAATTACCCTGATCCACTGTAGATTTGTAGGTAATGGGGTGCTTTTCTCTATACAATGAGGAGTATTGTACAGTAAACTATTGAAAAATTTATTTAAAAAAGACCATATTATGAGATCAATCACAATAATTTATTGAATATTAATCAACAATGAGTACCTACCCAATGAGGTAGTACCAGTAACTATCTAAATCACAACGTGAAAATATTCATATTATGACTTACCTCTGTGTACGTCGAAAAATTGAGCCACTGTGTACCGACCCTCTGTTTTTTTTTTTTTCTAAAGCGGGTCCTGGGAAGTTTCTATTTTTGTTAGGTTAACGAAAAACATAAAAACTCAGCTGGTTTTTCAACTTTTGACACAAAAAATAATATAAAATCACCTCTCACAACCGAATTGCGCGGGAGCGACTCACAGCCAGGTTCAAACCTATTGGCATCCGAGGGCGGTTCTAATGTGAAAAAGACGCAAATATATACATGTCCATTTCTGAGAAACAGAAAAGGTTCCGTGTACCCACTGTTGCCACTGTTCCCTCTTTGACCCTACTTAATGTTGTTGCTTAAAAATGTTGGGGCGAACAGATATTAATGAAAATTTTACTATTCGTTATGGCATATTTTCTGAATATCCTAGCAAAAGGAGAACGGAGGTTTTCGTACTCGTTAATTAAATAATAAATTTTAAACTTTACGTCAATCTCCGCTTGATTGCATCGGTTGTATGGGGCAACGTCGTTACCATTTAACTTTCTCGCGTATAGCTTCCACATATATGACGAAATTGACCGAAAAAAAACGAATATTATATGCAGGATATTTTACAGATCAATAGTGCCAAAAAAGACACGTTACCGATCTAATTAATAAGAATGTATAAAAAATATGCCGTCAGTTTACGAAAAGGTGCGGTTTGTTGTGACGTATGTATTGTAATTTAGCAACGTCGGAACTATGGAAATAGCAGAACCAATCGAAGACCTAGCGCGCCAATTTTAAATACGTTAAATTCAAATGCGAGTAAGGGGAATTTATCCATTTATTTATTATGATGTATTCCCTTTTCTATAGCTTTGGTGAGCATGGTATGATGCTTGTGGGCACGAGCACTCACAAATCGCCTTTTCCATCGAAACTTTTGCGGCCGACTAATCTTTTTTTCTGAAAAATCGGTTGCCTCCTTTTGATCTGACATAACCTCTGAGACCGCCGACCGGCGCAAAACGCGTGTGACAGTCACTGCAGTCAACCTGAAAGCCTCGAATTACGAGAGAATCGTGCAACGTTGCCAAAGCTAGTGTCTGTTTTAATAGGATTTTTGAACATTGAAAATTAATTTTATAATAATCCTAGTCTCTTGAAGTTAACATGTATATAAATAATAATTACGATTATCTAGCGTATACTCGAAAATTTTCACGATATTCATTCGTACACATCTTTAATAGTAGTAGTAGTATTTGTTCCAAAGTATACCCTGTAAGGGTGTTTACATCTATACTCCCTCTCACCTTTTCTTCACCTTTATACTTCTTACAATTTGTTTCCATGGCTTTCCGTTTTCGCAACATTTTTATACACTGGTATTTCCTTCCCTTCGCGCTACCTGCTTCGTCAATGGCGCAAATTTTTTAACGTTCGCGCATATCTGTTTGACCGGCTTCTTTCTCACTACCTCTTGTAATTTGTGCCTTAGTTCTTTCTCCTTTCTGTTCTCCAGCACTTCTACCAGTTTTTCCACTACTTCCGCACTGATTTTTTCCTTCACCGCTTTGCAACCACAAATGTGTTCCACGCTCTCTTCCCCCCCCCCCCCCCCGCCCCCCACACACATTCGGCAGTTGGTGTCTCTGTACCCCTTGTTACCTTTTTTCCCTACATTCCCGCACCTTATCCTTGCCCATAATTTCTTTGTTTCCCCAATGAGATCCTTCATTTCCCAATATTTTCCCATTTCTGCGTTTCCTTTTCTGCCCCTGTATTCTTTGCAGTACGTCGATTTGTCGATCCTGCACCAGTCGTTTTGAAATGTCTTGTTCCCTTTTGATTTTTATACCCCTTTCCACTTTCTGCTCTAATCCTCTCACATTCTCGCTTTTTATTTCCTGCCATATTCCTCCTTCTTCCACTTCCCGCATGGCATTCTCCAAGTTCTCCCCCCATTTTGACGAGTTCCCATTAATAATTCATCTTACTTCTTCTTTCAAACACACCTTCGGTCACGTTCCTTCTTCCATCTTTATTACTTCTACCAGGTATTGTGCCGCTCTTTTCCATGCCTCTATCCACCCCTCTGCACCTCGCTTCCATTCTCCAAATATAATTTGGGTACACATCTTTAATATTTTGCTACAATAAGTTGGTACTGGTGACGTCACACAATGTATTAGCATAGGAGCTCCGTTTCTTCCCCCACACATGAACATGTGGTGCAAGCACCACCAGACACTTTGTCTTGGGCAAGTTCTTCCAGTGATCGCGATTGTATCTGATCGGACAGGTGGAATTCTTGTAAATCGATATAAATTCCCAACTCCTGGTAGTAATAGAGAGAACCGGTGCACGTTTTGGGATCAGAATCTTTAAACAAAAACTGCGAGTAGTCAAATGATCGATTTTTCTTTGCCCGAACGTTGTTTACGTCAGTAACGTGCTTTTTGATACATTGTAAAGAAGAGTACAGCACGAATAAAGAACTCTCTCATATGACAGTTTTTTTGTAACGTTTACGTCAAAGTAGTGAAAATCCCTACAGGAACGTGCTCCTCAAGACATTTGTACCAATGGATTCATTATTCTTGTCTGCTGGGTCACTCGATACAATAATTTACTCGGAAGGATATTGTTTGTACATAGAAAGATTGGCAGTTTGTAGAAAATGATTCCGTCTCGGGATTGCAAAATCATCGATCACTTTAATTGAGTGGCTAATTACTATGAGATTATCATACCACAAATACTTTGACGTATGTGAAACAGCAGTACACAGTATCGTACTGATACACCAAAGAAACCCAAAAAAAGACGGTGAAAAAATGAACGGGATCCTAGAGACAAAAGAAAGTGGATCGGTGTTGAATGCGAGGCGAAATTGGCGCTATTGGTCAATAGTTTGCGCAATTAAAATATTTCTGACAAATCGTTACAGCTTTTCAAGCGTTGCATGTTTTGTTTTTCAGTTGCGTTGTAACAAAGGCCATTCAGCTCCGAGAGTCTCTTCTGCGCTGGGACATTCATCAGTATCTTCGAGAGCTGTGTATTATATACTTTTACAATGTGTAGGATAAAATTGTAGATTAGTACAATTAAAACCGTGCAAAAAAGATTGAATGGTCTTCTGGAATCTTCTTACTATCGAGTATCAAGGCAACTAACGGAAAGCGCCAGCGGACCGCTGACTACAAACGAGTATGAAAATGATGCCAGTAAACATAGATTTTCAATGCCATTTTGTGTATTCGTAGACAAGAAAATAAGCAATTTGTACTTGATGGTACAAAAAGCTGAAAAAAAAGCAAATTTACGATCTTTGCTGCTTCTATTTTAATTGGTCGTGAACAATTAAGCCTAGCTGGAAACAATTGTCCCTCGCTGGAAACTTCGAAAAATCGTTTTTTTTTTGCATATTGCTATAGTGTGAACTTGAATGGATACCCGTTAAAAAACGATGAACTCAGTTCCGTTGACTTTTGATTTCTTTTCTATGAATATCAATGCACTAGTTTTTGCCATTGCACTATTCAACATCGAATATGCATCATTCGAGACGATTTTGCGTAGTTTCAGCACTAAGAGTGCGTCTGATATAGAAGTTTTATTACGGTATGAAAGTATCTGGTACGGGAGTCTTGTCATACAAGATAACGAACATTTCGCGATTTGGTTCACGTACATCGATGCATCTCCGCCATTCGAAATTGCGCAGTTGAAAGAAGACACCCGAAACTTTGGGGATTGCTTTCACCTTTATGGGAAAAGTCTTCCATTGCTTTTCTTTATGCATTGACGCGACTCAGCCGGATATCGGGTTACATGACTCTTGAGTGGGTCATAAACGCCAGGAGCTAAGGGATAAGACAAGGGACAAAAGCCCAAGGATACATGGCGAGGCGTCTAGGTGTGGATAACGAAGGTGCATTCTGTCTTCAGACCTCGAAGCGACCACTCGCAATCATCATCCTAAAGACTTTGCTATATTTGTTAAATCTATGAATTAACTGATGTATCGTAGAATTCGGATCATCCGAGAGGATTGTACAAATTAAAACCGTCGTGAAATTCTAAGATTTTATCGTTTATTATTGTCCCTGCACCTTTCAAAATGGCTTAACGGAAATCACAGATAAATACGTGACTTTTTTTTATCGAGGTGTAGGGGAGACCTAGGAGAGTTGACACAGAGGTAAGTTGAAAGAGTGTCAATGTCTCGGTAGATGTGATTGTTATCGAGCTGGCAACAATGTCATTCTTTCATGCTACGATCCGCGCCACTTGTCATTTCGCTTCGGTGCTCTTGCGAGTTGAGTTGCGTCACATCGACACCCGCGCCAAAAAAACTGGCCAACATAAGTATTTGTCGTATTTTTCATTAAGCTTTAGTTACCTTGTTTATATATTTGATGGTGTGTGATATGCATTGTTTGGAAGCTTACTAACTTAGCATTCGATTTGTCATATTAAATTTGTTGTTTTGCAATACTTCTTATCAATAGTGAGTTCCGAATCAAGTGGAATCGCATTTTTGATACCTAGGAGGGTTGAAACAAGGTGTTTCAACTTAGCCCGGTTGCAGTAATGTTTTCATACGTTTATATTTTGTGATGTGGTTTGTGAGGCTTGCATTTGTTTTACTTCAGATGCCGAATAAATATATTAGGAAAACGGATAGAGGCATGGCGAGCCGAGAAATATACGAGCTTGGTGCTGAAGAGGTTACTCTACGGGACGGAAGATCAAACACAACGAGAACGTTGAAAGTGAAGACGGGGAAGTGTATTTTTGCGTGTATTGTATGGAATCGTATTCAAACAGCAGGACAAATGAAAAGTGGGTGCACTACCTGTAGTGCAAGGCATGGTCGCACGAAGCCTGCACTGGTGGAGAACTTTCATATGTCACAATTGTTTGTCAGAATACAGATTGATTTGCTTTCTTGCCATAAAGTTTCTCCTTCAATTTATTTTTTGGTTTGATATATTTTACTATTTAATTTCGTGAGATTCGTGAGTTTATATTCGTTTCAGTTAGGACTTGTATATATTTGTCAGACTGAATAAAAAAGTGAGACTTAGATTAATGTCGAGGTCAAGTTTTTTTACCTTTTAATAAAGTTTTTTTTAATAACAATGTGTTTTGACATAATTTATACCCATATTTTGTACCAATTCCTAGGCGTTTTAACTCACCTCGATAGCTGTTTCAAATTACCTCGAAATGTGGAGAGTTGAAACAAAACGACTCGTTGTACTTAAACGGTTTTTTACAAGTTACATAATTTCTGGAATCATTTCTAGTCGAAATTCGATTAGTTGATTAGAAAAGCTACAAAACAACTTTAGTTTTACCCTAATCTCTCGGTACGATTGCGAGATATGGGGTGAAATCTAAAAATTGTTTCAACCCTCCTAGGTCTCCCCTACAACGTGAATCAATTCCACGTTTATTCTTGCAGAGCTCAACAGTGAAACACTCTCAATCTCTATCTTACTCCCGATGAGGGCATAGGGAAACGCAATTGAACGAAGGGCAAAATGAGGCAAAAACAATCCGCAAATATATTATTCGTAATGCTTTGTTTCCGTGTAAAAGTAGGTGGGTTATATATTAATTGGTTAGTGAAAAAAATTGATGTAATAGAACAAATTAACATTGTCGGCATTATTGCCGATGAAAATGCCAACGCTATGAAGGCTGAGTACCCAGTAAAGCAGGCATGTGGATTTCCGAATCGTCATCTCCTGCAGCCCGCGTTGATAATACGTTACTACCGCCTCTTACATCCCCTTAGGGGTCGTCCATTAATCACGCGAGGTTTTTTAGGCCAATTTTTGAGCCCCCCCCCTCATGGTGATATGTGGTGAGGTTCTAGGCCAACCCCCCCCCCTCTCCCCCAACATCACGTGTATTTTTGTTAAGAAATATTAGACACAAGCGATAGAGAGTACGGTATTTTATCGTGAAAAACGAAATAATATCTCGACGCTGATTACGAAAAGTAGCACGATTCAAAGTTCTTACGAAAACTAGCATGATTATGCTTTCGCCACGGAAACTAGCACGTTTCGGCTGTCACCGCGAAAACTAGCTTGTTTGATATTCACTTTCAAAACTAGCGTAAAAAGGGTAAGTTTAAAACCTTAAAGGTAGGTTTACACTACGACACTTTGGTGTATACACTCAATGCATACATCGAGTGTCTGTGTGTGAACCCCACTGTCTGATCGTGCGACATTTATTGCGACATGTCGCTAGGTGGCGCGCCGAGCGCCGTGTGAACAGGTTTTGTCGGAGTGTCTGCCGCAGTGTTCAAGTTTTCGAAACGGCGCGAAATTTTCCACACACTCGCGACCCGCGTTAAATCAAAATGGCCATTACGTAGAGCAAGGAGAGCATTGCAAATTTGATATCTCTTGTGGAAGGACTGCCTGAACTTGTGCAAATATGTGGTGCTGAGTATAAAAATAGAGTAAAAAAACAGGCAGCACTACAATGCTTAGCGGAACAGTTTGGCACAATATCGGCTAAGGTCGGCAAAAAAATTCATAATTTAAGAACACAGCTTAAGGGGCTATACCAGTGTGAACGCTAAAAATTTGGGTGATTTTCAGGATTTTTTTGGAAGAAAAATACTCAATTAAATATTTTGGAAAATTAAAAATATATTTGACCTATATTACATAATTTTTTCATAGAAAAATATTGAGATCCAAGCGACTTATGCGCTGCCTTCGCAGACGCATAAAAAAAAGTTCCTCCACTGCTGACATGATTCCGGCTGATTGGGTAGCTGGAACCGAAAAACGAAAAAAATGTCGTTAAACTGGAAGGTATTTCCTATACAATGACGTAGGATTTTTGAAAAATATCAAAATCTAACAAAATGGCGTGGTTATGAAAAAAAGTCTGTTTTCTTGCCTATAAAATGGTCGTTTTTTTCAATGCCAAATCGTCCATTTTCATGCAATCAAAAATCTCCTACGTCATTGTAAAGTAAATATATTCAAGAGTACTCAGCTCAATTTTCAAGTCAATCGGATCTCTTTGAGTTACAATGTCACCAAATTTGACAAAATCTAATTTCGAGAAAAATGCGTTCAAAGACTTAACTATCGATTTTTGCAAGATAAAATGATATTGATGTATATAATATAAATTATAATGATATTCTTGAAAGAATAAACTGTCAAAAAAGGCAAAAAAAATCGATCTTTTTAAAGTGTCACACTGGTACAGCCCCTTAATAACAGCGCACAAAATTACGGCTGCCGCCGCACGGCATTTCTCCATGGCGTCCGAGCGGGTACTGCAGACGTGTCAGTAGTTTTGTGTGTGAATATCTGAGACACTTGTGTAGCGACATCACAGTACAGACACTTTCTGGGACACCGAACCCGTCTTATGTGTGAAAAGAACGGACATTAGTGTCAGACATTTGTGTCGCAATAAGTGTCGTAGTCTATGCAGACCTTAAGAATTTCATCGCTCGTACAATCTAACCAAAAAGAGTTTTGTTTAGATTTGGTTAGGCTAAAGTCGTCCGTGCTCAGGTAAAAATCTGGAAACATAAACCGTTAGAATTGAAAAAAATATATAACAATTTTTTGCGTAATGACATTTTAATTTTATATTCGTTACTTTTATTAACATTTGGATAATAATGATCAATTAAAATCGATAGTGGTAATTTTTATAAAAAAATAATATCGAAATTGTAAATATAATGAAATATTTATTGTGATTTTCTATTAAAAAAACAACGTTATTGAAAATATCATCGAACAAATTTACTGTAATCTTACAGTAAATTTAATGGTTATCGTCGAATATGTTTGAAAAATCTGGCTGATGTTCGATTGGAATTAAACCACTGTCAAGCATGGCCTGAGAATCTTTTTTTTTTCTTGATGTAAGAGGCAATTTTTCACTGACGTCTGTTTTAATTGGAACATTCGAACATCATCCATGTTTTTGTTTTTTTTAAAAAGATTTTCATCGCTCGTCCTTCTTGGTCAAAATCATATTTAACGTGGATTGTATCGACGTGAGGTTGAATGGATATTTCACGAATACTTGCATTTTTAATTGAAGTCCAATTAAAAAATGTTGAGAGGTCTAAAGAAAGGTAAATTTCCGGTTGTGGTCAAAGGAATTGGAGTAAAAAATAGAGGCAAGGCGTAAAAAAACATGGAAGAAAAGTCGGAAACAATTCTAGTGCTACTGAAACACTTTAATGGTGGTGAAAGCCGAAACGTGTTTGGTGTCGCAAGAATTCTGAAAGCACTTTTCAAAATTCTTTTTCAGACTTTCCGTAAGCAGCGTCGATATATTGTCAGTATATTTAAATGGCACCGTCCGCGCAGTTACACAAAAAAACACGTGATATGTCACCCCCCCCCCCCCCAGAGTGATCGATCGTGACGTTATCCACCCCCTCCCCCCATTCGAGACTCACGTGATTAATGTACGACCCCTTAGTATCTTACTATTCCAGAACAGCCAATAGAGTAAAAATGTCAAGATCATAAACATTCGCTGATAGGAAACCGGTGTTGTCGATGTTAGAGTGTTGGAGTTCTTCAATCCAAATAACGACACGTTGGCAAAGGTGGTACCTCGCAAACGCACTCTATGCTCGATCCACCATCTCTCGATGGCGCGAACCTTTCACCAATATGCACAGTTACGTTTCCAAATATGCACGAGCCTGAAAACAAGATGCAATTGTTCTCCCCTCTCAATGTTTCAATCAGTATCGTTGAACTTACCGGAAATGCCGGTCGGTTCATTCCCATTCCCAGGGCGAACTTCCATTGCTGAATCCGTCTTGGCGTCATCTGAGACCACAATGAAAGTCTTTAAAAATTGCCTTCACTCAATTGCGTCAAACAAGTCGTGAATACATTTACTTACAGCATCGAAAACCACGATTGCAATGACGCTGCGGTGAACGATCGCGAGCGTAGACGAGAGAACAGTTTTCACGAATTTTATTCACGCTGAACAAAGCTTTTCCGCACCAACCGGGCTTGTGCGAAATGCAGAACGGTTCAACGTTCTCACCTGTACGGAAACTCAATTTCAGCTGTTACGATTGTAAATTTGCTTACGCAATAAAGTGTTCTTGTCTTTGTATCCCTCGCCGCAGTAACAGTTCTTCTCTGGTTCTTCCAGAGGTCTGAAACGTTCCCCATCTTTGTACGTCTTTCCATCAACGATACAGATCGGAATTTCCTCCTTTTTTGCAGCTGTTTGTGAAATCGATGAATTCGAGATTACTCGTCTCAATTTACCAACGTGGCTAAGGGGCCGTACGCAAATAACGTAACGCAATTGGGGGGGGGGGGGTCAGCCAGGCGTTACGGTCTACGTACGTGAGGGCGGGGGTCAAGGTTTGCGATACATCACGATTTTAAAACTGCCAGAAATAGTAAAATTTCTGCGTTTTCAAATTTTTAATTTAAACCTCGCGTGCATTTTCACCGTGGACAGCTCACAGCTTTCTATACGCAATGTCAGTTGAGGGTGAAAGTCACTGTGCAAGAACTTGCACAGTAGCTTTCCCACATTCCCCAAGAAAAATTTGAAGGATTTTTTTTTTAATAATTTTTGAAAGTACTTGTATTGAAAAATATGTTGGCAACATTTTTATTCACAAGTCCGAAAATTGACGGAGTTATAGTCACTTTAGCGAGAACAGGTAGCGCGACCGGTCAGTGCCCTCAGTCCCACAGGTGTGGCATCATTTACAATAAATAGAGTACAGGCTCTTATTATTTTGTCAACTATCATGAAGATGAAGAACCGTCATATCGCCCGCGACTAGATACTTCAATGCAAGTATCAATTTTCCAGAAAAAACATAATTTTACATCAAGAAACACGGAACGAAAACTTTGAACGCGTTTTTCTCGAAACTAGTTTTTTCGACCTTGTCCGAGTGAATACTTAAAAACTTATCAACCGATTTTCAATTTTTTTAAAAACATTTTTGTAATCGCAGTGACTAAGGTTGTACGTAACCGCGTTTTTAACATTTGATAATTACTATTTTTAAAGACTGCTTGAATACAGAAAAAGGGCATTAAAAAAATGTCCAAACTGTCGGCATTTGGTTAAAAAAAAACCCAAAATAAAAAAGGCTATGCATAACGATAGCCAAATTTGTATAGATATCGATAAATTGTTGACTTTTAATTTACACATAAACTTTCATAAAGATATCGATGGGACAATGAAGAGAAATTTTTTTCTTTTCGTCAAATCATGGCATATATCTCGGTTAATTTTCAAGATTTTGTCATCAAAATTGGTATAAAACTAGATGAATATATACTTCATAAAATGAGAATAAACCCGATCCTTTCATAATTAGTTATGTCTATGAAAAAATCGCAATTATTGACGACAAAGCATCCGTTACGTAACGGAATGGGGGGGGGGGGGGGGGGGGGGTTCTGGCCAAGCGTTACAGTCCCGGGACGTGAGGGGAGGAGGGGGCTAAAAAATTGGGAAATTTTGGGTTACGTAATTTATGTACGCCCCCTAAGTTACTTTACGCTTCACGGATTATCCATTCGTACATTCCTTCCGTTTGCTTGAAATGTCTAGAGTCCGAAGATAATTGCACGATCGATACTCACGACAACCTTTCTTAGTGGAACAACAATCGAACGGCGTTAGTCTCAAATAGCAACCACGTTTGTTACCTATGCATGAGGCTCCTCCACATTCAGGTCCAGAGGTGCCGCTGTAGCAAAAAAATTCGTATGAATCCACGTCACACTCGTAGCTACCGGTGAACATAATACGTTCACCAATGTACTAAATTGAAGTATTTCTGGAAAAAAAAAATATACAATGCTACGTAATGCGAGATATCACTGCGGGGTATACTCAAGAGCTAACCCAGCACATAAACATTGGGTGCAAGCATCACCAGTTTCTGCGACAGGCAGGAGTTGGCCCCTTTCATACACCTTGCCATTTACAAAACACTTTGTGTCCGGCAAGTTCTTCCAGTGATCGCAGTTGTATCTAATCGGACAACAAGAGGAGGAATTCTCGTAGATCGGTACGCATCCTAACTCTTCATAGTAATAGACAGGACCAGTGCACGTTTTGGGATCACAATCTATAAACGACAGTTAGGAACGATCGATTGACCGATTTTTGTTCACTCGAACGATTGTACGTCAGTACTCACGTTTATACTTACTTTTCGATCCATCAGAAAGAGCTGTAAAGCACGAATAAAATCCGACAAGAGCGAAAACGATGTACGTATTCCAAAGCATGATCGATGCTTGCTCTCATACATCAGAGCAACTTCCCCAGTGTCAGTTTCTTTTATAACGTTTACGTTGGAGATACGTTGAAGTAGTGAAAATCCGTACAGATAATTATGCGTGAAGATGTTCGTACTTTGCATTTTTTTTCTCGGTTGTCTGACTCATTATGATAATTTAGTAGTGATGGTGCCGTTTGCGAACATGTATATTTAAGAACCGCATACACACGTACATTTTGTTTCATAAGATTGACCTTATGTACAGATTGATTACGGCTAAATATTATGCCACGATTATACCACGAATACTTTGACGTATGCGGAAGAGCAGGGTAATTCTTTAGATAGGTGTCTTTTCCGAAAAATGAGCCCAAGATTTTTTTTGTGCTATTTTCTCATTTCTCACCCAAACAGACTCCTGTATTAAAACCCTTATGCCGGAGGGGGTTGGGTTTGTCTGTATTCAGGAAGGTTTCTTTTATAAATACCCCCACCATCCACCCCCAATATAAGCGTCGAAATGTTCAAAAATGCCCTATTTTATCACGTGTTTCCGTGAACTTCGAAACCCCTATACCTTTTTTGGGGGGGGGGGGGGGGGGGGTGAATTTCAGCTTCCCCCGACTAAATATAATTTATAGCCCAATAACTGAGAAAATAGCAACAAAAGAATGTTCGGCTTAATTTTCGAAAAAGTCACTTATCTAAAAATTACAAAAAAATGACTTGCTCTGATTAAATTCGTCTTGGGGGCTACCAACGCGTTATTTATTGACAAAATGGATCATTGAGTTATCTTAAGAGTTAAGTATTACATCAAACGAATAATTGCTTCCGTTACCCTATTGAAAATTGAATATAAACGGACTTGAGCAATTTCATGTAGTTTCTTCAATGAAACAAGATGAAATTGCCTGTATGAAACTTTCATTACTCAACATAACGATTTGCTTCAAGTACATCGATGGATGCCGACTTAACAGACAGCTTAGAAAAATACGTGTCCCTTTTTTCATCACGGGGAACATCGTGTTCAAAGCTTCTCACGATCGGGCATGATCACAACGTCGCGCTAGTCTTGATCGGCACTTGTCTATGTCAAGTAATGGCAAGTTGGTACTGGTGGTACTTCGCAAATGCAGCGGATAGGACCGACGTAAAATCTGGATCCCCTGTATTCGTCACCAATACGAATCGTGGCGTTTCCAAGTACGCAATGATTTTCTGAAATATGCAATGTTCAAATTTCGTCCATAAAATAGCTCATAGACATTCGGATGACATATTTAGATGCCTTATTACTTCGAACTCACCAGAGTCTTTTTGACTGTCCACTGTCGTTTCGTGATGATTATCATGTGGACCCTTCATTATGTAGTCTCCATTCTGGGCTGCGGAAAGAAAACAACAAAATGATTAAAACATAGGTTTTTTTTTATTGGGTATCGATCGTCAGAATTTGGTAATCAAGTCGATTGACTTACCGCATGCGAAGTTGCGGTTGCAATCTGTCTGAGGGGAACTATCTTTTCCATAAATTGGGGCGCATCGATTACGAATGTCATCAAGGTTAAATATTACGTTTCCGCACCACGAAGGTTTCTTCCAGACACAAAATTGTTCGCTGTTCACCCCTGAAATCACGTAACGGAATTTATTCATTTCAATGTTTTTCGAAATATATTCGTGTACTCATCGGTGCAGTGAATTGTCTTACCGGTGTATCCCTCCGAACAGACACAAGTCTTCTCCGGTTCCGCAAGAGGGTGGAATGTTTCACCAGTTTTGTACGATTTTCCGTCGACTATGCAGGTCACTGGGCTATCCTCTGTTTTCGACGGTTTAAAGATCGACAAGTGTTAATACTTCATTAAGGGAAGGTTCTGCCTTGTTGGGCCAAAAAATGTTCGATTTTTCACCAATTATTTATGCGAAAAGTATTAAATATAGAATTTTGATATTTGGTATGTTGACTAAGCGGTCTTTATTGAACATCAAAATATTTTTTAAAGTTTGACAAAACATGGTGTTGGGAGTGGGAGGAGCCACATATGTCGGTGCGCGGGCGATGACATTATTCGCTTGCGGAAGTCGTAAGTCCCGGACAGGTGATCTGAAGCAAAAAATCAAACATATTTTTACTTTGTACAATATTGTGTATAAGTTGACCTAGAACCAAGAAGAAAAATTGAAAAAAAATAGTGAGCGAAACACTGGGAACATTTTTGGGAAAAAATCAAACTTCCTTCCGATCGCTCACTATTTTTTTATTTTCCAATTTTTCTTCTTGATTCTAGGTCAACTTATACACAATATTGTACAAAGTAAAAATATGTTTGATTTTTTTGCTTCAGATCACCTGTCCGAGACTTAGGACTCCTGCAAGCGAAGAATGTCATCGCCCGCGCACCGACATACGTGGCTCCTCCCACTCCCACCACCATGTTTTGTTAAACTTTAAAAAACATTTTAATGTTCAATAAAGACCGCTTAGTCAACATACCAAATATCAATATTCTATACTTTTTCGCATAACAAACTGGTGAAAAATCGAACATTTCTTGGCCCAACAAGGCAGAACCTTCCCTTAAGCCGAGCAAAAAGCTTTGATCAATTGGGAGTCAGATTTTTCAAACCCTCCATACCCAATACCGCTATACATGTCAGAACTGAAATAAATCGAAATTTCAGAAAGGGGCCTGCCGCTCATTTCAGAATCACAATAAATCGAACATTTTACTCTCTGCGCATCAAGGTGCCTTTACAATTTGTCTTTTCAAACCTGTTGAATCTTCAATCGATTAAGGGGAGAAAGCCCTATAGAATTTTAAAAAAATCGATTTTTTTGCCTATTTCGAAACTATAATGTATTAAGAAAATACTGTTAAGACGGAATGACACCTCATCGCGGTCGGTATGGTAGAACAATCATAGATACCCAAAAATCTCTAAAACAGCTCTTCAGATCCCGTCGAAACTTTGCCAAACGACGTCAAATGGATAGATGAATAGCTGTCTGCCCCTCAAATTTTCTGGATTTGAGAAGAAAAAAAAACGTAGATTGTCTTATCATAAGGCAATCTACATTTTTTTCTCAAATTCAGAAACTTTGAGGGGCAGACAGCTGTTCGTCTATCTATTTGACGTCGTTTGGCAAAGTTTCGACGGGATTTGAGGAGCCGTTTTAGAGATTTTTGGGTGTCTATAATTGTTCTACCATACCGACCGCGATGAGGTGCCATCCCGTCTTAAAAGGAAAAATCGAAATGTGAAATATTTAAGGAGTTATAGCTGATATTGGAGAGCACCGAGACCGTATACAGCGAACTAGCGAGTCAGTACTTTTGTATATACCTGCTGTACCGCTTGTACAGCAGATACAGCGTGTATGGGCCTGGAATCGCTGATTCATCGGTAAGTCACTAAAACTTATAGTGTTATCGTATTGAAACTTTAGACGCGATTATCTCGAAACTACATTTTCAAAAACTGCTCACACTGTAACTCAAAAAGTTATTGATCGATCTCGCTGGAATTTTTCGAGGTTTCTGTCTATGATATTACCGGAAGGATAAACCTAAAGTTTGGAGAATATCGCGTAGATACATTTTTTTAAAAGTATAAACTGTCGGAAAAATGTCGAAAATTTGAATTTTTGCTTAAAAAGCCTGCGTGATTTTAAATTTTATACTTTTTGAGGTTTATCCTTCCCCTACATGTGTCAGTAATTGAAAAATATTTTTGTTTTCTGCTTCAGATGAACAGTAAACATGTGAAAAAAGGAGCATTTTTTTATGGCACAGGAAAGACGCCTGGGGGAAAGGCTAGAACGTTGCCATTTTCTTTTGTAAAAAAAAATGAGCTCTTTAAATCTACAATAAAATCACATTGAAATTAAAAAATGATGCGAGTGATCACCCTCAAAAAAATTCAGAAAAAACTGCGCATTTTCGGGCGCCTAGAGGGTTTTTCCCCTTAACGTGGATTTGGAGCTACCACAGTAAATAGAACTGTTGTCATACTTACGACAAATTTCCACAAACGAGCAGCAGTGAAACAGCGAGTATTCGTAACTGCAGCCTGGTCTTTCCATCCTAGGACCTTCGCATTGAGAATTCGAACACAAGAAACGGTCGCTACAAGAAAAAAATTATTTCTTCATTGGAAGCCCTCAGCTTCGTCTGAAATTGATATATCAGCCGAAGGAAAATAAAGAAGCCCTATTTTTGGATAACTAACCCGTGGCAAGTACAGCTAAAACAGGGAGATCCTAACTCATATGATCGCAATTTTTCATCGATCCCATACACGTGCCCATTCACGGGACACTTGTCCTTGGGAAGATTTTTCCAACTGTCACAATTGTATCTCGTTGGACAGCAGGAAGTCGTGCTGTTGAAAATCGGTGAGCATCCAAGCTCCTCATAGTAGAACAGTGGACCCGGACATAATTTTCGGTTGCAGCCTAAAAAAAAATCGACATTATTTAGAATAACATCAAATTTTACGAATTAGTTTCTTGTTTGTTTTCGCAGGACCCAACAATAAAACAATCTTAATCTGTATCTTATGCTTACATATATTATTACAATAAGATAAATTGCATATCTTTTTATTCGCTTTTTTGGGAATTTCTTTTTATGAATCATTGAAACACACTGTCGTTGAATTTTTACCCCACATTTATCAACATTTTTACAGTCCCTCAGAATTTGACGAAACAAAAATAATGAGTTGAGTCAATTTTACACCGTTTATAAGACACGCAAGTGTAAAAAAAGTTGTGTGACAGCTGCCATGATTCCGGAAGTTTTGCTCATCGAAAATGAACAAAATCAAACGGCATTTCAATTTGTAGACCCGAGGCTATCGCTAGAACAAGAGTACAGTTAAAATAGCGAGAATTGCATTTTTGACACGGTTTCAAAAGTTAATTAAAAGTTTCATAATTTCTTTTCTACTTTTTAGTGTAAAAAATACGATGGCAGCAACTCAGAAATATTCTAGTTCGGATGAGAACTATAGATGTGCTGACTATACCATTAAAATTTTAGCGAAATCCGTTCAATAGTTTTTGAGACATCATGGAAGCCAATTTGAAAAATACAGTTTTGAGAAAAACGCGTTTAAAAGTTCAAGTACGATTTACACAAAGAAAATGTTGACTCACCATTGGTCTGCTATGACGGGTTTATATAACAGGCACACATTTTTTTCAATTTGTTCCAAATTTTTTTTCGACTTTTCGGACCTGTCACATGGTATAACCGCCTTAATATTAAATCTTTGTTAACCCAAACAAACCCAAACTACCCACAAGTATATTATTCCCAAATCTTTGTTGATAATCTCACCAAACTTAAATAATACGGAACTATATTGGTTCTTTATTATCTCGCGTCGTTCATGAACATATTGATAGCTGCAAAAATTTGATACGATCGAACAATGATCATCGTGGAATAAAATCGTTTTTTTATCGGTCAACGGAAAATATACTGTTTTTCGGCTATTCATTTTTATCGTTAAGTGACAAAAGTTTTCATCGCTACTTTCAATCTGCACAGAAAGGTTCATTCTTCCGGAACTACCGACTTCAATGGCTATGATAATAAATAAGCACGATATATATTTTTTTTCACTTTCTGTACCTGCGCAACCCTCGTCGGAATTTTTATACGTACAAAAAATTGTTTCGGCAATAATTTTACACTAAATGGGTGCAGAAGACCCACTCGTTTCTGTTCGCGTGACAACTGATGGAAGTAAAAGTTTAAGCTCACTTTTTTTCAAATTACAGTGCCTAAAATTCAACTGGATAGTTAAAATCGATTGTGAAACATAAAGGATGGATTCTCATTCGTTCATTTTCGACCGCCTATCATAAATTTTCTATTTCTTTTCGGGAATCATTTTCTGCCATTTACTATCATTGTTGGGTCAATATCGAAACAGTTCACTCGAAAGTGAACCATATCAGTAAACTTTTGTACTGTAGAAAATTCAAAAACCTCACCTTCCGGAGTAGCGGCAATGACCGTGCGCAAGTACAACCCAATGGCAATGGAAGCAAAGTAGTACTTAGCGGTGGACATGATCGTCAGACAGCTGAGGTTAACAATTACTGAAGTTAGACGGTGATTTGGTTCCTTTTATACGATGTCGAATCGTACAATGACCCCGACGTCAACGTATTTGGTTTTTTTCGCCGATTATACGTAATAAAAACCGTACATTCAACCAGACAGCGAGTTATTTTTTGGGTGATTATCATTCGCGTCTCGTGTTTAGCAGAGCACGAAATTTCATACAAAGTGCTCTCCTTTAGGCCTCATTCGCACGAGAGTTAAAAAAGCGTTGTGTTAAAAGCTGACGTTGGCGCTTTTAAGGTAGTTCCTCTGCGAAAATCTCAACCAAAAGTTTACATACCATGTTCATGTTTAAAAGATTGATAATTGGTTTAATTAGTAATGAATAAAATTAAAAACTACGCAATATTGACTCGGTACTAGTAGATAATACGATGGATATCATTTATTGCCGGAAAATATATTTTGTATTGTGTTTTTGATCGACCATTGCCAGTAAACTTTTTGCCGGGACTGTCCAGGCTTTGCCCCAATTGTTTTTTTTTCCAGGCTTTGCCAGGCTTTGCACCAAAATTATGAAGGCTTCTCATGGTTATATCTTGGAAACTAGATGGTGAATCATTCTCATTTTTTTTCACATTATTCGTGATATCTTACTGTAGCTTATCCTCGTTTTTTATCAATTTCTTAATTTTAGTTTTGACGGTAGAATTAATGACGCTCTGTTTGCCCATCATAACGCATTTGTTACGTGTAAACCAAGCCAACTTTAAGTGTAAATATCTCAGGTTTGGGGTGGTCAAACTTATTCAAATTGCATATATGTTTGGATAATGTGTTAAATAACGTATATGTCAAATTTCAACCATTTCTTAATTCAACTCTTCTGTGGAGGTACTACCTTAAAACGTTCTCGACATGTTTGTTCATATGAACGCGTTAAAATCACTGTTGTCTCATTTCTCGCTGCAGGAGGACGTGCAATGTATTCCGCTGAATTACTAGTAATATCGGTTTGTGTTGCAAGAAGGCGAAAAAAGAAACAAAAGGCATTCTGGGTGCATCCCCCGAATGACAAGCGATATATAAAAGGAAAATTCGTGACACTTTACGAAAATGTGAGGCAGAATCCTGATAAACTTCTTAACCATTTTCGAAAGTCCATAAGCACATTCGACGAACTGTTGGAAATAGTGGTGCCTCGAATAACACTTCAAAAAAACCAACATGTGATAGGCGATACCACCTGTACATACTTGTATATTGAACGCAGCGCCGACGCTTTTTTAGCTCTCGTCTGAATAGAAACAAAAGGCCATATGGTACATTAGACATAACGTCCACCGCCCAGCATTTGAAATCAAACAGGGCGATAAAAAAGCGTCGCGTTTCAAAATCGCTCACGTGTGAATAAATACTCGGGTACCCATTTGTTTCATTTCAACGCTTTTTTAACGGACGTTGACAAAGCTCTCGTGCGAATAAGCCCTTAAGGCGGGATATACATTTACAACGATAAAAAAACCAATTTCTTTTTTTTGTTTTCTTTGAACGATAGAACTATATATGTAGAATATTTTCTCAAAGTTTCAAAGCGAAATTCGAAAAACTTCAAACGTTACAGCCCGTCAACGCTGTGCCTCACCGCTCGGATTCGGAGCGGGCGTGAACTTCAAACGCGTTTTTCTCAAAAATGCATTATCGAAATTGGCGTGCAAGATTGCTCAAAAACTATTAAGCCGATTGAGTTGAAACTTGTTAGAAATATTGATGATAATATTGGTACCTTCTACTTGACAAAAATTGTTTTTGAGAAATTGGAAAAAAAACTACTTTTGCATCCACATTTTACAGAAATGTTGCGTGAAATGTTGATTTTTTTGTAAAAGCGTACCATTTTCTCAAATTTGCATTTTCACTATACATACATGTTCTATACATACATGAAACATGAAACTATACATGTTCTAACTGAAAAAATGTTTGAACTTTTTTGCAAATCATAGTCTACGGGAAGCTAAACTGCACGTCGATTCGCAACTCCCGCGGCGGCCTTCCTGTAACATCATGCCACAGCTCCGCTATTTTGATGATGAATTAATTTTTAAAAATTGTTTCGTATACTTAAATATTCTATTGAAGTAAACCTAAAGTTTTATAATTGTAGAATAATTATTTCTCAGTTTAAAAAACTAAGAAATAATTCCCTTGAGGGGTGAGATGCAGTCAGAGGCATGAAAAAGCGAGCATTTTCAATATTTTTTTTTATAGCAATTAAGTTTGTTTTACAAAAGTGGTTACACGGCCTTTTTATGTTATATTTCAACTTGACTTGTACAAATTTTTAACGAAAAATATTGATCATTTATAAAAATATCGCTATCTTTGTCGGACCCCCTTCGGCATGTAGTGCGTTGCGACCATCATAAAATTTTACTGGATGATCTGAAGTCAAAAAACCAAAAAAAGTCATTAGTTTAATAATAAATCTAGTCCTTAATCGAGCTTTTTTAAAAAAATTAACAAAATGGCGGCTTCCGACAGATAACTTTCGATTTTTAACCGAAAAATCGCTCGTTTATTGTTAAAAAAAATATAAATTTTCAACAAAAGTGAAACTCCTTCGATTAAGGACTAGTTTTTGATGCTATCAATAAGCACGCCGAATTTCATCAAAATCCATCGAGTGGTTTTTGAATTATAGTGGTCACCGACTTTAAAAACATACTTTCGAGAAAAACGCGTTAAAAGTTTTTCTATGTGGATACGGTATTATATGTTCGTAAAATGTTGAGCTCGATGAATGAAGCTAAACTTTTTTATGTATTTTGATCCGCTGAATTCGAATATTACAATGTTTGCCGAAAAGTCGAGCATTCGATTGTTTATAGCCAATTGTTAAAACAATTTTTTTAAAAAATTAAAGTTGTTCGGGATGAATTATTTTTTTTTAACATTTTAGGCAATTTCTAAACGAAAGTATTCTTCATCAAATTTTGCTAAAGTTCATCGTTTTCGTGTAATACATTTTTGAAAATTTCTGAAAGAGTTTTCGAATTTTGCACTTGAATTATGTATAGAAATACTAATTAAAAAATTACTTACATCGAATCATCAATTCCTTGCCCATACAATATAGCTTCTGCCGATGTGGAAGCTTCCAAAATATCAATTTGTTGTTGTCTTCGAAGCATTCTGCCTTCCCGGGTATTATCCTTGCGCGGTTGTCAGCCGCTACCTGCCATGGGGACCGAAGCCCCTTCACTAATTGTGGGATATCCCGGAAACTATTCATCGGATTGACTTGAAATTTTCGGAGAATATTTTCGAAACATCATACTTCAATACAAAGTTTTAAAAAATCGATTTTTTTTGAAAATTCTGACTGCATCTCATTCCTTAAGCTGATTAAGTTGAAACTTGGTAGAAATATTGATATCGGATACCCCAGTTATTATAATTGCAACGCGAAGTCGCACGTCAAAATGGAATAAGACGTTGAACTTTGTACTACTAATATTCAGCCAATTATCGAACGAACCTTCGACGATTTTTAAAATAAATATTCGCTTGACAAAAGCTAATAAGCGCAATATGAATTAGTTGTTCTTCCAGGTAAACATTTTTTTTTAGCACGAGCTACAGGAAAAAGTGACGTTTTATCGGAGACGTTTTTTTTTCTACAGTTATCGTCTTCAGATTTCTAAACGTGCACATTATGTCTAACGAAACGTATAATGAACTTGATGGCGTTGCGATTACCGATGATAAGAATTAAGAGCATACTAACGGGAAACAGCGTTTGAGCTAGAAATATCCACGTGGCTTCTATATCACTTTATCTCGCTTCATTGAGCTTCCTTCGCGATAATTTTGTTTTTCGATTCCTAGTGGATAAAGCTTTTCAAGAATAGTGGAATGACGAGAAAGCAATATGATATGTTTTATTTTCCACAGGTTTGAAATATTGGAATGAAATTTCTTACCCATATATAGCATACGATTGAACGCCAAAGGAGATTGCATTTAAAATTTGTATATAATAGTTTCATTGCGTAGCACTATCAATGGCTAAGCTATTGCCTCAATTTTACATTTAAAATAAAATTCTCTGAGGTCTTCGTCGAATATCTTACCCGAGATTCCACCTTTGTGGAATTCTTACCCAAACAAAGCCGACTTACCATGAATTTAGTTAGAATAAATTATTTAAACCTTAAAAATTACGGACGAAGCACCGTTTACAGTTTTTTAAATACGAATATATAGAGATTTACCTCGAGATCGAATCGCTCGATAAAATTGATGCTAAAGACGCGTGACCGATGAAAACCGGTTTTTACGAAACATTCATCGACGGCTCACCATTATCCGCAATTTCGCTCATAACAGATTTAGCTTCGTCGGGAAATCCGCATTCTTGGCTCCCCAAATGTCATCGTCGGTTTTTACGAATATCAACAAGGCAAACATTTATTTTCCTTGTTTTGAAGGTAATTGAAAATTGATACATAAATAAATATATTTATTGATTCTAGAAGGGAAAAAAAGGCAAAACATAGCAATGCTTACGACATCTATAAGCTACGCTGCAATCAATTTGCGGGCATTGTTCGAAGTAATAAGTAGGTGTCCAATCTGCGCGAATAACATTCTCGGGGATAGCGCTGGACCGCAAGACTGCTTTTGCACGAGACGAAAAAGCTCGACGTTCTCGCCTGCAAAAGAGAGAAAGTTATTACGGAGACATCGTCCAACAAAGTTTTATTAAAGTTCTTCAAAAGTGGAAAAAAATTAAACACTCTAAAAAATGCTTCAACAAAAACAATTAATACCACAAATTTATGTGACCTGGAATTTAATTGACGGGAGACCACGTAGAATGGTGTAAATATGTTGCAATGTAGTACAGTCGTGCTGTATATTGGAATCGGAACAAACTAGAAGAAGGCTAGTTTTTTGACAGGTGATTTTGTAGGTGCTACGTGTGCTAAATCGAAGTTTGCCTAAAAATCGGGGTTTAGGGCTTTTTAGAGGATGAAAGAGGATGGGGGTGGATTAATGCCAAACTACAACCCCTGCGAGGTCGGCGCCGAGAGACAAAATGTTCAGAAAAATCCGGGCTTTATTTTTGTCCACAGCGCCGAAGTCGTAGAAGTTCATTTTGGGGGTGAAAAAGTGGGATGAAATTTTGAAAAATTAGTTTTAATTCGATAACTCTTTAGGAAAAATTCTTACGCGTCGATCGAGTATTTGATTATCCCTCTTCGATAATATCTTCACCCCCAAAAAAATTGTGGAAGTATTTTTAAAAAATGGTTTATTGAATAACTCAAAAACAATCGATTTTTCGGGCATGGTTTAAATGTACGAAATGTAGAGAATAATTTTCTCTATATTCTCGCTTGTGTAGACTTCAATTTTGCTTTTTCTAACCCCTCTCGAGGGGACAAAATTCATAATGAAATTCTGGGAAAACTATTGACCGAAAATAAAGAGATACGAGTTTGGCGCTGTGGACAAAAGTGTAGCTGAGGGTTCAAGCTACAATTTGTTTCACGGCGGTGAATTCGTGCGGTCGATAGTTTATTCAGAATTTCATTTTGAATTTTCAACCCCCGAGAGGGGTCGGAAAATCCAAATTCGAGGGTGGTCCATAGAAACGAAAACATAGAGAAAATGATTCTCTACATTTCGTACATTTAAACCATACCCGAAAAATCGATTGTTTTTGAGTTAGTCAATGAACAATTTTTTTTGGGTATTTCAACATTTTTTTGCGCAGGGAGGGGGGGGGGTGAAGATATTATCAGAGAATGATGATCACATACTCAATCGACGCGTCTTTTCAAGTGCTACAACGTTCCCATTTGAACAAAAAGTGTACGAATTTTCCCTAAAGAGTTATTGAATTAAAACCGATATTTCAAAATTTCACCCCCAAAATGAACTTCCACGATTTCGGCACTGTGGACAAAACTAAAGCCTGGATTTTTCTGAACATTTTCTCTCGCGGCGCCGACCTCGTAGGGGTTGTAATTTGGCATAACTCCACCCCCACCCCTATTCATCCCCTAAAAAACCCTGCCCCCCCGATTTTTAGGCAAACTTGGATTTAGCACCCGCGGCACCTACAGAATCACTTATAAAAACACGGGCCTTATTCTAATTTTGTCCCATTAGGGGATTTTTCAGCGACAGCACGACTGTACTAATGTCTGTAATGACTGTAAGTGATTTTTCCATAACATGGGATTTCACTCAATTGCAATTACTATTCAATGAACAAAAACGATTACGTACCACTGTATTCTTCGTCACAATAACAAGATTTCTTAGGTTCACCAGCAGGCTGAAAATATTCACCATCTCTGAAAGTTTTTCCATCGACGATGCAAGTAGCACGATCTTCATTTTTCTCAGCTGAATAATATATACACAAGTGATGCACTCTGATCTTCCATTGTAGGGAGGAATTTAATTATTTTATTGGCTCTTATCGTTCCAAAAAAGTACTCATGACACACCATGGGGCTTTCACAGCATTCCGTGGCGTTTGGCTTTACATAGCAATAGAGAGGCACCGGACCGTTGAAACAATCGACAACGGCACAGTTGAATGCAGCTTTAGAAGCATTTTTTCAAACAATAGTCTCAAATTGCAATATCACACGCTAAATTGTTTTAAGTTCGGAGGAAACAACAATGTATCAAGGCATTCCCGGCTATTTCAAATAATCTATTATCGTTCAAATCAATTCAAAATAATCTATAATCACCTAAATCAATTTTAAATAACATGTTTAGAAATAATTTCAAGAGACTTTTCGCCAGGACTGTTAGCGTTAAAAATAAGCGGCAACTTGCCGTCCGACTCTGTTAGATTAGAAAAATGTTAATCTAGTGTCGGTCGCGTAATTTTTTGCGAATGGTTAAGGGGGTATTTCACTCCAGAAGCTTGTTTTTTGAGTAATTTTTAGGAATTAATTTTGCGAAAACTATCAAACCTACAGTGCCGGGATTTTTTACGCATATTAAGACATGTTTCAACTAGCAATACAAATGTTTATGAAATACTTTATTGAAATCTATACAGGTTATGCGCTGTTATGTAGGTCGTGGCGCGAGATGCTCGGCCAATCGGGCGCACGGGTTGCGGCGATCCTAGTCGTCTAAAACAGAGGAACAAATTTTTTTAACATCTATATGAATGTAGTGATCGTCTGAACTAGAACTAAGTTAGTACGGAATTTTTTATCGGAAGCGCAGCTTTTTGAAAATTAAGGTTTAATTTTCCCGGAAAATTGTCGAGTAAAACATGAGAGCGGGGCTAAAATACTCAAGCTATCAGTATCATTCTAGTTCAGACTATAGGTAAAGGGTGCCTCGAAATGTGTGCAAAACTCGAAGTCAATCGGTCCAATAGTTTTTGAGAAAAACGTGAAAACTCACCCTTAATCAGCTATACCGGGACAATACAACCACCTTCCTCACCTTAAAAAAACAATATTGAGCCGCACTCGCTTCTGTTCTGGCGGTCCGCGCCTCTTTAGATGCGGTAGACTTAACGGTAGACTGAGGCTAAAGACGATTGAAGTTAAACGATGTTCAAGTTCGTTTTATACGATGTCAAACCGCACATTTAGGAGTTTTCGGGAACACTAGCCAATAACACGATGAAAATGTATCGTATAGTCTCTAAATCCAAAAGGAATTCCGAACTATGACCCCGCTATTAACATGTTCGGTTTTGTTGTCGATTATACGTAGGTTATCGACTTGATTCGGTTGACGTTGCAACGTACATATATACTTTTGAAATGTGTAGGATAAAATTGTAGGTTAGTGCAACTAAAATTAGTAAATTAAAACCTTCTTACGATCCAGTAACACGGAAACTGGCCGAAAGCACTAGTGGACCGCTGAGTGCGAAAGAGTATGAAAATCGTTCGTACTCATTAGTGTAATGCCATTTTCCGTAAATAGTAGACAGAAAAAAAAACAGCAAAAGGTACTTGATGGCACAAAAAGCTATTTAAAAAAAGAAGTGTTGAGCTCACTTCCATGAGTTTAATTTTTTTTCTATCAATAACAATGCATTATTATTGCCATTGCACTATTTGAAATCGAGTATGGTGCAATCAAAGCGATTTTGTGTACTTACTGCATTACGAGTGTATATGTTATGGGAGTTTTGTTATTCAACGCAACGAACATTTCACGACATATTTAGGAATACGCATTGACTAGGTCAATGCTATAATAAGGAAAGTACTGGTCCTCGGCGCCTCAGTGTGAGCGAGTCGGCGTGTCAATGCGTGTTTCTAAAGACGTCGGGTTACTATCGAGGCATTTATCCTCCTATGCCAACTATTCCACTTTTACCCTATAAAAAGACAACTCCATCTGTGAGAATTGATTTCACCTCCGTGGAAACCTTATCCGTTGCTTTTCTTTTTGCGTCGTCGCGATTCAGCTGGATATCGGGTTACATGACTCTTGAGTAGGTTATACAAGCCAGGATCTGAGGAATAAGGCAAGGGACAAAGGCTCAAGGGTCCTAAACGAGACGTCTTGGAATGAACCACGAAGGGGCGTTCTATTTTTACCTTAAAGCGACCAGTCGCGATCATCATCTTAAAGAATGTCCTATCCCGGGAAAAAAAGTTCATATCTGAATATATCTGAATCATATCTGTAGAATCAGATATGATCAGACAAGAAAAATTGCCATATCTGTTCATGTAGTGTCATGACAGATCATGTATGCTTATGTCTGAGCATGTATGATCATGTTAGAGCCATTTTTATAATTTTGAGAGCAGACCCGTCCATATCGCAGCAGGTCTGACCAGATCCAATCCCCAGGTAAGATCTGATCTTGTTGGACCAGATCTGATTTTATTGGGCCAGATCTGATCATGTCAGGTAGATCCAATTGTATTGGGCCAGATCTTATCATGTCAGGCAAATCTAATCTTATTGGGCCAGATCTGTCTGTCCGTATAAGAATAAAATACCGTGGATCCCAGTAGACCTGGACATCTATGAACAATAGACCCGCCCATATGATAGAATCATAGTTTATCTGAACTATCAGACCAGGTATGACTCCGACTATATCAGAGCAAATCTTACCCTGTTGAGACAGGTCAAATCTTGTTAGTGCAGTCACGAAGATATTAATATGTTTGCATATACAGAGCGGGGTTATTAACACGTCATCACTTGACGTGTCAATAATTAACAATATTATAGTAACTTCACATGATCACATATAATACAGTCAGGTGAGGTGCCATGATCGGATATGGTCTCATATCCTCATATATCGTTTCATATATTCAGATGTTTTCATGTGTGAACAACTGAACTGCATATACGATAAGGTATGAGTGTATAAGACTTCGTATATTTTCCAGGTTTGGTATCGTATCTGATGGGATAAAATTTTGTATGAACGTGCCTGCTCATATATCACATCATACATGTTCAAATATGGTTTCACGCTGCCAACTCGCCTTGGTACTTAGCCAGATAAAAAGAGATGAGTTCATATATGGCCAGGCCAGATACTGCATTTGATCAGATATGATCTTATATATGCATATGTGATGTGGAATATGATCAGACCTAATCATATATGATACTGTAAAATGTCAGATATAAATATATCTGAAACATATATGAACATATCCACTCAGACATGAACTATTTTCCCGGGATATTTGTTAAATTTATGAACTAACGAATGTATTTTAGGATTCCGATCATTCGAGAGGATTGTATCAAATAAAACGGTCGTTGTAAAATTCTAAGATACTACCTTCTATTATTTGATCTACCCCTTTAAAGAAAAACAGAAATCAGAGTAAGATACGTGCCCCTTTTTCTATCACAGTGTACAACGTCAATCAGTTACACGTTTATAGTTTTTTTTTCCGTTCTTTTTAATACCCGAAATTTTGTCTTTAAATCGTCATAACTTTTTCATTTGTGGTTGTAATAGCACGAAATAACTTTTGTCATATTCTGCAATGTATGTTTATCATAAACAAAACCATTATTCGATACAATTGGTTTAAAAAAGCTTGAGCCTCCGGTCTAAAAAATGTCTAAACGTATGAAAAATTTTAACTCATAATTTCATTATAAAAAAACTTATTCTCTTTATTTTGACCACACAATGAATGATTTCTATGACATGTAGCATACCGTTGAAAAGGGTATAAACTAGGGAACTTTTTAAAATAAAGCTAGGTTTAAAATAGCTTTTAGATTTTTTATAATGAATTGAGAATTTGACTTTCTTTACACATTTACGTATTTTTAAGACTGGAAGCTCATGAGTAATTTTCTTGAAACCAATTGTATCGAATGATTTATTCATAATAAACATACATTGCACAATACAATAGTTATTTGGTGTTGTTACAACCACCAACACAAAATTTATGACGATTTAAAGTTGAAATATCGGGTAATTGAAAAAAAAACGGGAAAAAAATCATATCTTAATTACGGTGACACTTAGGACATAGGGTCTAAGGGTTAAAAAAGTAGCAAATGACGCCCCCAATAAATTGTGTAGGTCCATGTGCCAAACAGCTCGTATATTAGAAGCTCATACACACACGTACATTTTGTTTCGTAAGATTGGCATTATGTAAAGATTGCTTACGTCTCAGTATTGCAGCATTATTATTCACGGCGATTGAGTGGATAAGTATTATGAAACGATTATACCGCGTATACTTCGGCATATACAAAAGAGCAGTACAAAGTATCGTATTGGGTATTTCGCGTCAATTCGGATCGCTATATCCTTCACTCTTCGTCTATGTTACGGCGGAAAAAAAATTACTTGGCCCGACCAAATCCGTCTTGGGGAATGCCGACGAATTATTTATTGACTAAAATGAATTATCGAGTTACCTTCATAATTATTTATTGCATCGAACGAGTATTGTTTTCCGTTGCACTATTGAAAATCGAATTTGAACCGATGCAGGCGTTTTTATGTGGTGTTTGCAGTAAAAATGGATGGAATCGCTTGTATAGAAGTTTTATTATTCAACATAACGACAATTTTACGATTGGCTTCATGTACATCGATGCGTTGCCGCGAATAAAAATTGCGCAACTTAAAGAAATCACTCCAAATTTTATGAAGTGGTTTCCCTCCTTTAATAGACTTAAGGGGTTAGACCACAGTAGCGGGTATAACATCATGTGCGAACTTAACAATTTTTTTCGTATGAAAAAGTGATTCACTCATAAAATTAATTACACATCTATTTAGTATGAATATCAGGCTGTAAGAATTTTTTTTTTCGATGTACAAAATGGCCGACTACTCGAAATATCTCGAAACAGATTTTTTCCAATTGGTGTGACAAATAACTTCAACAATTTTCACTCGATTTACTTCAAATTTAAAAGTTATGTTCCTAATTGCATTTCGCAGAGAAGTACCTACGGAATTTCTGATTAATCGAAAAGTTTTCATTTTATGAGCAGTTTATGAGCAGGTACAACGAAATTTTTCATTGAAAATTCATTTCTTCAGTTTAAATACCTACAACTTTTCAATAAAACAATATTTTTTAAACTCCGTACGTACTTTTTTAGGTATTCCAATGTAGATTGACGAGAATTTTTGTTTTTTGTTCTAGGTAAAAAATTGTGGACGCTAAATGTCACGCCGCGGAGCGCCTAAAAAGAAAAATAACAAATGAAAATATTAGTAGTCGGCCATTCTGTACATCGAATTTTTTTTTAAATTCTAACAGCTTGATTGTCATACTAAATAGATGTGTAATTAATTTTATGAGTGAATCACTTTTTCATGCGAAAAAAAATTGTTCACTTCGCACATGATTTTATACCCGTTACTGTGGCCTAACCCCTTAATGGAAAGCATAGAAAATCACATGTCCCTTTTTTCATCACAGGGAACAACGTATTCAAAGTTTTTCACGATCGGACGCGATCGCGACGTTGCATCAGTCTTAATCGCTACTTGTTTATGTCAAGTAGCGGCAAGTTGGCAGTGGTGGTACTTCGCAAACGCATCTGACGGGACCATGGTGAACGCTGATTCCGCTGTATGCGTCGCCAATACGGACCATCGAGTTTCCAAGTAGGCAATGATTTTCTGAAATATGCAATGTTCAAATTTCGTCCATGAGATAGCTTACAGACATTCGGATAACACATTTTGATGCCTCGTTACTTCGTACTTACTAAAGTCTTTCTGACCGTCCACTGTCATTCCATAATGATTAACACCTGAACGATTCCTTGTGTCATCTTTATTCTGGGCTGCCGAAAAAAAAGCACAAAACAAAATCATTAGAACGTAGCTTTTTTATTGAGTATCAATCGTCAGAATTTGGTGAAAAAGGCAAATTACTTACGGCATGCAAAGGAGTGGTTGCAATCTGTCTGAGGGGATCTATCTTTTTTATAAAGAGGGGCACATTGATTACGAATGGAATCAGTCTTGAACACTACGTTTCCGCACCACGAAGGCTTTTTCGAAACACAGAATTGTTCGCTGTTCACCCCTGAAATTACGTAACGGAATTGATTCATTTCAATATTTTTCTAAATATATTTGGGTACTCATCGGTGCAGTGAATTGTCTTACCGGTGTATCCCTCCGCACAGACACAAGTATTTTCCGGTTCCGCAAGGGGCTTGAATGTTTCACCGATTTTGTACGGTTTTCCATCGACTGTGCAGGTCACGGGGTCATCCTCTTTTCTCGACGGTTTAAATATCGGCATGTGTTAGTACTTTATTAACCCGAGCAAAAAATGTTGATCAATTGGGTGTCAATTTTTTACCCTTCAGCAATACCTTTCAGATTCAAAATAAACCGAAATTACAGAAAGCAACTTGCTGCTCATCTGAAGTGCGCCTTGACAATTTTTATTTTCTAGCCCAATGAATCTTCAATCAATTACGATGGATTTGAAGACACCAAAGTGAATAAAACTGCTGTTATACTTACGACAAATTTCCACAGACGAGCAGCAGCGAAATGGCGAGCTCGCGTAACTGCAGCCCGATTTTATTACACTAGGAGCTGTGCAATCAAGAGTGGAACACAAGAAACGGCCGCTGCAAGGAAAAATATTGATTTATTGGGGATATTACGATATCTGTGGCCCCAAGTTTTGGCGATGCAGTCTTTATATTTGGCCCAAAATAAGACTTTTTTCAAGAATACAAAAAATCGAAATCCGGCTTTTAAGGGGGTGAAACAGAGGTTTTAAATTTTTAATGAGGCGGAGTATTTGGGGATATTACAGTATCTGTGGCCCCTAATTCTGACCACGCAGCCATCATATGTGACCCAAAATAAGACTTTTTTGAGGAGTGGCAAAAATCGAAATTCGATTCTTAAGGGGTTGATACAGGGGTTTTAAAGTTTGTATGGGACATCATATTTTTTTTGACAGATTTGCTTGAAACTTGGTGTAAATACTCTACAATACAAATAATTGAACACGTATTTCTGCATTTCCTAAAAGTGGACCCTTAAGAGAGTTAAACGGGAGGGTAAAAGTTTGTATGAGACAACATATTTTTTTGTCAGATTTACTTGAAACTTGGCATAAATACACTAAAATACAAATAATTAAACACGTATTTCAACAATTTATGAAGTTTAACCTTTAAGGGGGTTAAACGGGAGTGTTAACGTTGATAAGAGAAAACATATTTTTTTACCAGATTTACTTGAAACTTACTAAATTGATTTGATATAGAACACTAGATGTTTTCCTCTGTGTTTGGTGCGGGTAGACAGTCAAGTAGTACTTTTTTAGCCCCTTAACTGTGTTTGTTTCAGTTGGCATAAATATACCAAACAAATACACGTGTAATTATTTGTATTGGAGTGTATTTATACCGAGTTTTGAGCAAATCTGACCAAAAAATATGTTGTCTCATCATGTCTCATTGGAGCGTGAGATTCCGCACGCCGAATTTTGAACGCGTTTTTCTCGGAATGGTATTTTTCAAAACGTTGGGCACTCTCAAACGAAGAGTTTTCTAGCTATCCGTTTGAAATGTTAACAGAACATTCTTTACGTCATTCCTTATGTTGCTATGGAAGCTTTTCTTCTTAATCTTCCTATATTTTTTACGAAAAACTGTCGAAAAAAGGCTGAATTTGATACTTTTTGGTCAAACCGCCGCCGTTATTTTCTAATTCGACATTTAAAAAAACCTCCATAGGAACATAGCGGCTTTCCTACATGGCAATCATCATTTTGAAAACTTTGTTTCAGATAAAATTTGCTGCCGCAATCCTGGCGACCATGGATGACTCCGTTTTCTTTTCAATTTCAACAATAAATAAAAAAAATTTTTAAAAATCATTTTGTATTCTTTATCGGTGCTTCAATTTGTAAACAAACAATTAGACCGATTAGCTTATCCTATCCACCTAAAAAATGGCCAAAATCGGCTATTTTTCGGGCGGTCACACTGTGATGATCCCTTAATGCTCAGTGATGAAAGTTTTCATCGCTACTTTATATCTGCAAAGAATGTTCCACTCTTCCGGAAGTGACGACTCCCATGATCATTTTAATGAATAAGGACTATAATTTTTTTCACTTTCTGTACCCGCGCAACCCTCTTCGGAGTTTTTATACGCACGAAAACTTTTTTCCACTATATTTGTAGAACAAATGGGGGCAAAAAAGTGAGCTCAATTCTTGAACATTACAGTAGGAATAAATTCAACTGGATAGTTAAAATTGATTGTGAAAGATAGAGTTTATTTTCTACCGCCTATTATGAATTTTCTATTTCTTTTCAAGTACCATTTTCTACTATTTACTGTCATTATAGCGTCAATATCTCGCTGCTTCTGTATCGAAGCAGTTCACTCGGGAGTGAACGATATCAGTAAACGTTTGTACAGTACATAGTTAAAAAACCTTACCTTTCGGAGGAGCGGCAAGGATCGTGCATAAACACAACCCAATGACGATGGAAGCAACGTAGTACTCAACGGTAGACATGATCGTCAGAAAGCTGAGGCTGACGATTATTGAAGTTAAACGGTGCTCAGGTTCTTTTTATCCGATGTCGAATCGGACGTGTAGGAGTTTCCAGTAACACGAGCCAATAACACGATCAAAATGTATCGTATATTCTAAAAGTCCGAAGGGAACTCCGAACTATAACCCTGATATAAACGTATTCGGGTTTTTCCGTCGATTATACGTGGGTTATCAAACTCACTCGGTTTACGTCGCAGCGTACATATATACTTTTACCATGTATAGGATAAAATTGTAGATAAGTACAATTAAAATCGTGCAAAAAACATTGAATGTTCTTTTGGAATCTCCTTACAATCGAGTAACAAGGAAACTCGTCGAAAGTGCTAGTGGACCACTGAGTACTTAATTGGATAATGCCCTATTCCGTTAATAGTAGACAAGAAAATCAGGAAACCGTACTTGATGGCACAAAAAGCTATTTCAAAGAAGAAGCGATGAGCTCTCTTCCGATGCCTTTCGTTTTCTTCTCTATCAATAACTATCCGTTATTTTTGCCATTGTACTTGCCATTGTACTTTTTGCATTAAGAATGTATCTGTTATAGGAGTTTTGTTATTCAACATAACGAACATTTCTCGATTTGCTTCACGTGCATCGATGCATCGCCGCCATTCAAAATTGCGCAACTATAAAAAGACAACCCCATCTTTAGGAAAGTCTTAACCTTTAGCTTACAACCTTAGGAAAAGTAGGAATTGGTTTCACCTTTGTGTGAAAAGGTTTCCGTTGCTTTTCTTTATGCGTTGTCGCGATTCAGGTGCATATCGGGTTAGATGACTTTTCAGTGGTTCATAAACGCCAGGAGCTAACCACCAAGACAAGGGAGAAAGACTCGAGGGTCCTAGGCGATTCGTCTAGGAATGAATCACGAAGGGCCGTTCTGTCTTCAGACCTCGAAGCCACCAGTCGCGATCATCATCCTATATATTGGGAGTACAAATAAGTTTCCGCCCTTTGATCAAAGATGGCCCCACCAGGAGGTTATGGTTGAAATTGTCAGATGTAAAACGTCATATTGTAAGGTTGGACATCTGGCAAGACCATAACGTCGAAATATTAGTGACTTTGTATCAGCAGCACATAATTTTTTTCGTGCGAAAATGTCGAGTTTTGAGCCAAATAAGCGTCATTTGCGGGAACTTTATAACTCTTCTTTACTTTTTTAATTTGAAGACATCTGCAGCTGGGCGCATCGATTGCTTGTAGAAGCATATGGTGAGGCTGCTTTAAGGGGCTATACCAGTGTGAAACTTTCAAAAAATCGATATTTTTTTGTCTTTTGCGACAGTTTTTACTTTCAAGAATATCCTGTGAAAATTTCAAGGTCGTATCGCTAATACTCCCCGAATGGCAGCCTTCTGAAGAGCAACCGCTCGTAGGTATTTAATCGATAGTTCAATCTTCAAACGCGTTTTTCTCGAAATGATATTTTTCAAATTTGCTGACATTGTAACTCAAAGAGCAATTTTCCGATTGACTTGAAATTTGAACTGAGTACTCTTGAATATATTTACTCTACAATGACGTAGGATCTTTTTTATTGGATGAAAATTGACGATTTGGCATTGAAGAAAACGACCATTTTAAAGGCAAGCAAACAGACTTTTTTTTCATAACTGCGCCATTTTGTTAGATTTTGATATTTTTTGATATTTTTCGAAAATCCTACGTCATTGTACAGGAAATGCCTTCCAGCTTAACGACATTTTTTCCTTTTATGGTTTCAGCTACTCAATCGGCCGGAATTATGTCAGCAGTGGAGGAACTTTTTTTTTGTGCCGCTGAAGGCAACGAATAAGTCGCTTGGATCTCAATAATTTTCTATGAAAAAATTATGTATTATACTTAGGTGCGCAACTAAGTTCCCGCTGTTTTTCAAGAGATGGCTCCACTAGTAAGTGCTGGTCGATTGTGACATAACCAAAACGTCATGAACCAAGCACAGACCAGCCCCCTGTCACCATCAGTCATACACGGCTCGCGTAATGTCCGTCCTTTTTATTTTCAATCGCTGGTACGTGTGGCGCTAGTAGTCACCTGCTCGATAACTATATATATGCCCTATAACCTGTGAACCAGCCGAACCCACCAAACAATAGAAAAAATGTTTATTATAATCATTATTATAATATGATTATTTTAATCGCTTGAAATTATGTAACTAGAGATGTATTTGTTTTTTGGCAGTTATAGACCGAGAAGTGTATGCGTGGGTGACCATTTCTTAACGAGCATGAAAATTTAAAGAAATAAATCGATACATATAAATATGAGGAAAATATATTTATTTGCCTTGAATAATTTTTTAATTATCAATTGCCGCTCAGCGTCGTTTGATAATTATAACCTATACACAATACAGAAGGCATGTCATGGTAAACAAGAATACACTTCACCGATCGCGGATTGATTTTTTAACATTTAAAATGTTCTGAAGATTTTATTTTACTCACAAGCCACAAGTCACAACACAACCGTAAAACGCGTAAAACTCCAAATACTCCGAAAATGTTATTATATCGAGCATGGAACGCGCATGCATAAAAGAAACCGGCCAGGTGACTACTAGCGCCACGAAGTGGACTGTACCACAATGAAACATCCCGGACAACACGCGAGTAATTTATTGCCATAGGAATAGTACCCAGTGTCAGGGGGCTGGCATAGACATATGGTAAACAAACCGCTTTGACACATTAGTGATTTTGTTTTTGCGTCGTATACTTTTGGTTGTGTGAAAATGTCTGATTTTGTGCCAAATAATCGTCATTTGCGGGAAGTGTTGCTTTTCTTCTTTCATTCGAAGAAAACGGCGGCTGAAGCACATCGAGAACTCCAAAAAGTTTACGGGGGTGCTGCTCTAAGTGAAACAACGTGCCGTGATTGGTTCCGTCGCTTCAAAGACGGTGATTTCGATGTTGACGACCGTTTACGTGAAGGAAGGCCAAAAACCTTCGAAGACGCTGAATTGGAGGCATTGCTCGATGAGAATCCGTACCAAACCCAAAAAGAGCTTGCTTCAGCATTAGGAGTTACCCGCCAAGCCATTTCCAAGCGATTGCATGCGTTGGGAATGATTCAAAAGCAAGGAACTTGGGTTCTCTATGATTTGAAGCCAAGAGACGTTGAGCGTCGTTTTTTCGCCTGTGAACTCTTGTGGCAAGAAAGGAAGAGTTTTCTTCATCGCATCGTTACGGGTGATGAAAAATGGATTCATTACAGCAACCCAAAGAGAACAAAATCATGGGGACTGCTCGGTCATGCTTCTACGTCGTCGGCTCGGCCGAATATTCACGCTGCGAAGATTTTGCTGTGTATTTGGTGGGAGCAGGGCGGTGTTATTTATTATGAGCTGTTGAAACGGAACGAAACCATCACTGGGAAACGGTATCGAACTCAATTGATGCGATTGAGCCGAGCACTGCGCGAAAAGCGGCCACAATACGAGCAGAGGCACGAAAAAGTAATTTTACAGCATGACAATGCTCGGTCTCACATTGCCAGACCCGTTAAAACCTACTTAGAAATGCTCAAATGGGAAGTCCTACCCCACCCGCCATATTCCCCAGATATTGCGCCGTCCGATTATTACTTGTTCCGTTCGATGGCACATGGTCTGGCTAATCAGCAGTTCCGCTCATATGAAGACATCTCAAAATGGCTTGATTCGTGGATAGCCTCAAAATACGAACACTTCTACCGTGACGGTATTCGAGCTCTGCTAGAAAGATGGGAAAAAGTTGTCGCTAGCGATGGGCAATATTTTTAATGATTCATTTGTAACCATTTTTTCACAATAAAGTGGCATTTTCATAAAAAAAACAGCTTTTTGTATAAAAAAAATTCTGTAATATAGGTCAAATATAGCCAAATATATTCTTAATTTTCCGAAACATTTAATTGAGTACTTTTCTTCCAAAAAATTCCCGAAAATCACCCAAATTTTCAGCGTTCACACTGGTATAGCCCCTTAAGTGAGAGAAGTTGTCGTGAGTGGTTTTAAAAGTTTAAGAACGGTGAGTTTGACGTCGAAGACAAAGAACGTAGCGGAAGGCCGAAACGAAGACGCAGAATTAGAAGCATTATTGGAGGGGGATTCGTGCCAAACGCAAGAGTTGCCGCAAATGACGCTTATTCGGCTTAAAACTCGACATTTTCGCACGAAAAAAAATTATGTGATGCTGATACAAAATCGCTAATGTTTCAAGGTTATAGTCTTGCCAGATGTCCAACCTTATGATATGACGTTTTACATCTGACAATTTCAACCATAACCTCCTGGCGGGGCCATCTTTTGTCAAACGGCGGAAACTTATTTGTACTCTCAATACTTTCCTATATGTGTTAAATTTATAAATTCACTAATGTATCATAGAATTCTGATCATCCGAGAGGGTTGTGTCAATTAAACCGGTCGTTGTGAAGGTCTGAGAAACTACTTTCCATTATTTTATCTACACCTGTAAAAATGGCTTAACAGAAACCAAAAAACATACGGAACCCTTTTTCTGTCACAGTGTACAACGCGAATCAGTTTGACGTTTATTCTCGCACAGCTCAATAAAATAATCAGAACCCGTATTTTACATAGGGCATAGAGGAAACCATGTGATCAAAAGGCAAAATTCTGAGAAATCAATCCGGAAATATATTCGTAAAGCTTTGTTCCTATATTAACGTGAGTAGGTTGTAAATATATTGCTTAGTGAAGAAATTTGATCCAATAGAACAAATTATTATTGTTGGCCTAATTGCCGATGAAATTGCCAGCGATTCCAAGGCTGAAGTCTCGAAGAAAGACGCATGTGGATTTTCAAATCGTCGTATCCTGCAGCTCGCCGTGCTGACAGGCTACTTACCGCCTTTTACATTCCCGAACTATCTCATTATTCCAGAACAGCCGATAGAGCAACAATGTCAAGTTCATGAACATTCATAAGCTCATAGGAATTCGGTGTTGTCGATGTTAGACTGTTCAAGTTCTCTAAGCCAAATAACGACACGTTACCACAGGTGGTACCTCGCAAACGCACTCCATGCTCGGTTCACCATTGCCCGACGCCGCGAACTTTCCACCAATGCGCACGGCCATGTTTCCAAACATGCACGAGTCTGAAAACAAAACGCAATTGTTATCCCCTCTCAATGTTTCAATGAGTAGTGTTGAACTTACCGGAAATGCTGGTCGGTTCATTCCCATTCCCCGGGAGAATTTCCATTGCCGAATCCGTCTTGGCGTCATCTGAGACCACGATGAAAGTCTTCAAAAATTGCCTTCACTCAAATGCGCAAACCAGTTGTGAATACATTTACTTACAGCATCGAAAGCCACGATTGCAATGACGCTGAGGTGAACGATCTCGAGCGTAAACGGGAGCACAATTGTCACGAATTTCATCCACGTAGAACAAAGCGTTTCCGCACCAACCGGGCTTGTGCGAAATGCAGAAAGGTTCGACGTTCTCACCTGTACGAAAACTCAATCTCAGCTGCGTCGATTGTAAATTTGCATACGCAAAGAAGTATCCTTGCCTCTGTATCCCGCGCCGCAGTTACATTTCTTCTCCGGTTCTTCCAGGGGTCTGAAGTATTCGCCATCTTTGTACGTCTTTCCATCGACGACACAGATCGGAATGTCCTCTTCTTTTGTAGCTGTATGTGGAATCGATGGATTCGAGATTATTCGTCTCAATTCAGCAACGCGGCTTACACTTCCCTATTTTTCGTTTCGCGGATCATCCTTTCGTACGTTCATTCTGTTTACTTGAAATGTTGAAACTAGGGTCCGAAGATAATTGCACGATCGATACTCACGGCAAACTTCCATAGTGGAACAACATTGGAACGGCGTTTGTTTCAAATAGCAACCAGGTTGACTACCCGCGCATGATGTTGCTACACATGATGGTCGGGAGTTGCCGCTGTGACGAAAAGAAATCATATCAATCCACATCACCTTCGTAGCTACCGGTGAACGTCATTCGTTTAAGAATATAGTAAATTGAAGCATTTCTGGAAGGAACAAATAAGATGCCACGCAATGAGAGATATCACTATGAGGTATTCTCAAGAGCTAACCCAGCACAAAAACATCGGGTGCAAGCATCACCAGTTTCTTCGACAGGCAGGAGTTGGCCACTTTCGTACACCTTGCCATTTACAAAACACTTTGTGTCCGGCAAGTTCTTCCAGTGATCGCAGTTGTATCTAATCGGACAACAAGAGGAGGAATTCTCGTAGACCGGTATACATCCTAACTCCTGGTAGTAATAGAGAGGACCGGTGCACGTTTTGGGATCACAATCTATAAACGAAAATTAAGAACGATCAATGAATGGATTTTTGTTTGCCCTAATGTTCGTATGTCAGTCACTTACTTTTTGATCCATCGGAAAGAACTTTAGAGCACGAATAAAGCCCGACAAGAGCGAAAACGATGTACGTACTTCGAAGCATGACGGATGCTTGCGCTCAAACATCTGAGGAACTCTCCCACATGTCAGTTTCTTTTATAACGCTTACGGCGGAGATACATTGAGATAGTAAAAATCCTCACAGATAATTACGCGTGAGGACCTTTGACTTTGTATTTATATCTCTCGGTTGTCTGACTTAATACGATAATTTACTCGCGATGATGTCGTTTGCAAACATGTGTATATTAGAAGCGCATACAGACACGTATATTTTGTTTGATAAGATTGGCGTTATGTAAAGGTTGATTACGTCTCGGTGTTGCAACATCATCATTCACACCAATTGATTGGATAAATATTATGGCACGATTATACCACGAATACTTTGACGTATGCGGAAGGGAAGTACAGAGTATCGTATTGGGTATTTCCCGTAAACTCGGATCGCTAGATCCTTCACTCTTCGTCTATGTTACAGCGAGCAAAAAAAAAATAATTGCCGTGATTCAATACGTCTTGGGGCACCCAACGAATTATTTATTGACGGAATGGATCATTAACACGTTCTCCGCCAGGCAGGTCACCGGTGAACGAAGGTGACCTCAGAGCAGACCTGATTTCAAAACGGATTTCTGAGCCGTAGGACAGCTAATCGAACTCTAACTGATATCATTGTTTAAGAGAAGGTTCTGCCTTGTTGGGCCAAAAAATGTTCGATTTTTCACCATTTTTTTATGCGAAAAGTATCAAATATAAAATGTTGATATTTGGTATGTTGACTAAGCGGTCTTTATTGAACATCAAAATATTTTTTAAAGTTTGACAAAGCATGGTGTTGGGAGTGGGAGGAGCCACGTATGTCGGTGCGCGAGCGATGACATTCTTCGCTTGTGGAAGTCCGAAGTCCCAGACAGGTGATCCGAGGCAAAAAAATGAAACATATTTTTACTTTGTACAATATTGTGTATAAGTTGACCTAGAATCAAGAAGAAAAATTGAAAATAAAAAAATAGTGAGCAAAAAACTGCTGATTTTTTGGGAAAAAAACAAACTTCCCTCCGATCGTTCACTAATTTTTTATTTTTCAATTTTTCTTCTTGAGTCTAGGTCAACTTATACACAATATTGTACAAAGTAAAAATATGTTTGATTTTTTGCTTCAGATCACCTGTCCGGGACTTAGGACTTCCGCAAGCAAAGAATGTCATCATCCGCGCTCCGACATACGTGGCTCCTCCCACTCCCACCACCATGTTTTGTCAAACTTTAAAAAAGATTTTGAGGTTCAATAAAGACCGCTTAGTCAACATACCAAATATCAACATTCTATATTCAATACTTTTCGCATTCAAAATTGATGAAAAATCGAACGTTTTTGGGCCCAACAAGGCAGAACCTTCCCTTGAGTTTTAACCTAACGGATCAATTTCCACTAACAAGTTTTTTATTTCATTTTTCTCATTTACAGTATGGCAGAGAATGTGTAAGTTATCTTGAAAATTATTTATTCCATCGAACAAATAATTTTTTCGTAGCACTATTGAAAATTAAACATGAACCAGTTGGGGCGATTTTATGTAGTTTTTGCGGTGAAAATCCGTGCGGTAAAATCATCTGTATGGAAGTTTTATTATCCAACAGAACAACTAAGGTACCTGCGGGGAATAAGGCCTGTCGGCTAATAAGGCATATCGAACGAAAATCGTATTTCGAATCAGCGCTTTCGCTCAAGGCTACACACGCAGGCGCATAACGAACGAAGATGTCGCCACAAGCTGGCGCATGCGCGATAACCCGCTCCCTGTCGCTAGTCTTGCATCATAGGTCGTGTTCGTTGGGTCTCATTATTTTGATACGAAAAAGGGCGTATGCGCATAATGATGCGCAACGCGCAACTACGTAATGAACCGAGTCATGCGCAAAACGAATGACTCGTTTCATTGCGCAGTTGCGCGTTGCGCATCATTGTGCGCATGCGTACTTGTACGTATCAAATGATGAGACCCAACGAACACGACTATACACTGTGAGGGACCGCTGCGCGGTGCGAATAATAAAAATCGTTCCGGATAAATCCTAAGTATTTCTTGGAATATTACACTTAGCTAGATAAATTTGCTGTCCATTTTTCTATTATTTCATGTTTCTATGATATTAAATATTTGAATGAGCTATCGTGGTCTGAATATTTTTCGTTTTGATTTTTCTACATACTTAGTCGACGGGTATTAAGGCCTACTAAATTTCACCATAGGCCTTATTATCCTCTCTCTTCTTGTAGCAATGTTGGTTGTTTTTTAAATGGATCTTCCACTACTTTGAACATGCTACAAATGTAAATAAGGTGTGAATTTGGTTCCTGATTGATAAATCTCCATTTTGAGTGCCTACGGGAAGCTTTTACCATATGATTCACGGTAATTCGAGTTCGGACGATGATGAAGACAATGTGCCGCCCACTCGACTCACGGCGGCATTCCGTCAACTTATGCCCTCACCAGTAAAAGTTACAGAAAAAACCTACGGTTAAGCGAAAAGCCATCAATTGCAGAGGAACTCCGGTCACGAAAGCTCTGTTCAATAAAAATTATGAAGACAAGAAAAAAAAATAAAAAAGACCTCCACCACCAAAGGCAACCGTGGTTCAAAGAAGCCAGCGAGTTGGTACTGTCATGGCTGTGAAGAGGACAGGAGAGCTGACATGATAAAGTGCACAAAATGCGGAAAGTGGTAACACGAAGAATGCATCGGTTTGTCGATTGAAGGTACCGTTGACTTTAAGGGCCCGGATGGCTGTGAAATGTGCAAATGTATAGTTTATATGCGTTTCTGAAATGTAATCTATACGTTTCTATGATTGTTGATCGGAAATACCAAATATATGACATCCAGATTAATTATTTAAGGATGTTAAAGCCGTAGGCCTTATTACCCTACCATAGTAATGGTAATAAGGCCTACTGGCGAGGTTTTTGAAAACATTTAATTTTGTTTTTGTTTATGGTGGAAATTGCCATTTTTGTTTATATTTTATAATCATTGATACAAAAGTTCGATTATCATTAATAAGCCTTCGATTAATTTAAATATTTTCCATTTTATCGCAAATCTCGATGAAGTAGGCCTTATTACCCGCCGGTACCTTATACGATTTGCTTCAAGTACATCGATGCATTGCCGTCGTTCGAAATTATGCATATGGAAGAAAACACCTCCAACTTTGGGAATTGGCTTCAGCTTTAAAAACGACTTTAAAAAAAGCTGAGAAAACCACGTGTCTCTTTTATTTTATTCACCGGGATCAACGTATTCAAAGCTTATCGCGATCGGACATGATCACGACGTTCTGTTAGCCTCGAGCGTCACTCGTAATGGACGAAACGACATGTTGGCACTGGTGGTACTTCGCAAATGCAGCGGACGTCGTCTGTCTCTGGTGAGCTGACAATGATCTCATTGCCGATACGGATTGTCGAGTTTCCAAGTACGCAATGATTTTCTAAAATATACAATGTTTAAATTTCCTCTATAAGATATCTCACATTCGGATGGCATATCTTGATACCTCATCACTTCGAACTCACCAGAATCTATTTCACTGTCCACTGTCGTTTCGTGATGATCACTTGGACGTTTTATTATGTAATCGTCATCATCGACTGCCGTGAAAAAACAGAACAAAACGATTGAAAGATAGCTCACATTCGGATGACATATCTCTTTACTTTGAACTCACTACTGTCTTCTTGACTGTCCCCTGTCGTTCCATAAAGATTTGAACGTAGAAATTTTATCGCGTAATGGTCACCCTCGACTGTCGAAAAAAAAAACAGAACAAAATTATTTAAAAAAGAGCTCTTGCATTGGATATCGACTGTCAGAATTTGGTGTAAAATTAATTTACTTACGGCATAAAAAGTTCGGGTTGCAGTCTTGATGAAGCAAGCTATGGTCCTCATAAAGAGGGGCGCATCGACGACGAATTAAATTGGTGTTAAGAACTGTGTTCTTGCACCATGAAGGTTTTCCCCAAGCACAAAATTCTTCGCTGTTTACTCCTGAAAATACGTAACGAACGTGACTCATTTGCATATTTTCCCTGATAGATTCGAGTACTCAGCAGTACAACAAGTTGTCTTACCGGTGTAACCTTTTAAGCAGAGACAAGTCTTTTCCGGTTCCGCCTGAGGCTTGAATGTGTCGCCCTCTTTGTATGTCTTTCCATCGACTATGCAGGTCACGGAGCTATCGTCTTTTTATGACATTTTGAAGAACGACATGCGTTAATATTTCATCAATCCGAGCGAAAAACGCTGATCAATTGGAAGTCAGTTTCTATAGAACCCTTGATTACCTAATGCCACCATACATTTCAGAATGAAAATCAATGAAAACTCCAGAAAGGAACTTGCTGCTCACTTCAGTATCGCAATAAACCGAAATCTTATATTTTCTCCACGTATGAAGTGCGTCTTTTTAAACTGTTTTTTCAAGCCCCATAAATCTTCTATCAATTATGATGGATTTGAATCTACCACAGAGGGACTGTTATTATACTTACTGCAAATTACGATGGACGTGCCGCAGTCAAGCAGCCATCCCCCTAAATAACAACCCGGTTCTGTTTCAATAGGCTGTACGTCGTAATTCCTTTGACACGTGAAACGGCCACTGTAAGAAGAAATAATGATTTTATCGCTGGAAGCCGTTAGCTTCATTTGAAATTGATATATCAGCCAATGGAAAATGAACAAGACTTATATTTGAATAACTAACATGCTGCTGCAGTTACAGCGAAGGCAAGGATCTTGCAATTCACTGTATCGCAATGGTTCATTCGGTTCATACACGTGCCCATTCGCGAAACACTTGTCCTTGGGAAGATTCTTCCAATTGTCGCAATTGTATCTTTTTGGACAGCAATTTGCCTCTGGGTCGAAAATTGGCGTGCATCCAAGCTCTCTATAGTAGAACAGTGGACCAGGGCACGATGCTGGGTTGAAACCTTATTGAAACAAAATCATAAATAAATTATAAGAACGTCGTCCTTTGCGAATGAGATTCATGTTTGTTCTCGCAAAACTCAATAACTAAATTAATCATAATCTGTATCTGATCTTGTGCTTACATATATTATTAGAATAGTATAAATTATTATATATCTTATCTTAAATTGATCCTAAATCTTGGTTAACTCAAAGAAACTCAAACTAGCCAGAATAATATGATTCCCGAATCGTTGTTGCTAATCTAACCAAACGTAAACAATCCGGCAGTATATTATTCTTAGACCTTTGTACCTTTACCACGGCGAGTCGGATGTAAATTTATTGCTCGATGTGAAAATTTGCTACGAACGGAAAGTGATTATCGTTGGAATACAATTTTTTTTTCGTACGTCTAACAAAACGTAAAATGCTTTTCGGCTATTCGTTTTACTGCTTAGTGACAAAACTTTTCATCGCTACTCCATATCTGCACAGAATGTTTCACTCTTCCCGATCTAGGATCTAGCGATTTTTATGGTCATTCTAATAAATAAGCCATATCATTTTTTTTTTACTTTCGTACCTGTGCAGGTTTACTTCCGTACCTCTTTGGTAGTTTATACGCACGACATTTTTTTTCTGCAATATTCTCACACCAAATGGTTGGAGAAAATCCACTAGTTTTTGTTCATACGACAACAGATTGTACCAAAAAGTTTAGCGCATTTTTTTTTCAAATACAGTGTCATTGAAATCAGCTGGACAGTTAAAATTCATTGTGATTAGGGAGAATTCATTTTTATCTACTGCCTATCATATATGATCTATTTCTGCTCAAGAACCATTTTCCCCGACTTACTATCATTATGAAATCGGAAAAACTTACCTGCCGCAGGAGCGGCAAGGATGGTACAAAAACACAACCCGATCGCAACGGAAGCAATGTCCTTAACGGTAGACATGGTCGTCGGAAGACTGCGGCTAACGGTTAGTGAAGTTAAACGGTGCTCCGGTTCCTTTTATAACGATGTCGAATCGTATGTTTAGGAGTTTCCGAAAACACGAGCCAATAACACGATAAAAATGTATCGGATGCTCTATGAGTTCAAGGGGAAATCCAAACTATGTGACCCCGATATCAACGTGTTTTTTCAGTGGTCCCATCTAATTCGATAACAAGATGAGGGATTCTCGTAGATCAGTATACATGCAAACTCCTGGTAGTAATAGTGACGCGCGGTATACGTGTCGGGATCGCAATCAATAGACGAAAAACAAGAACAATGAATCGATCGACTTTTCTTCACCCAATAGTTGTACGTCAGTAACTTATTTTTTGATTCATTGGAAAGAAGAAAAAAGCTCGAATAAATTCCGACTCAGCAAAAACGATGTACGTACACCGAAGCGTGACCGATACTTGTGCGCATACGTCGGAGGAGTTCTCCAATGGTCAGTTTCTTTTATAACGTTTACTCCGGAGTTAGAATCGTAAAAATTCGTACAGATAATTGGGCGTGAAGCCGTTTCTACGAGCGTCTTCATTTACTCTCTCGGCTGTTTGACTCAATACGATAATTGACTGGTGAGGATGTGAACGAGTAATGTTTTTTGCGTTTCCCTATTGAAAATCGAATATGAACCGATTCGGGCGATTTTGTTTAGTATTTGCAGTAAACACGGATGAAATCTATCGCTGCGATCGATGTTTTTTATTCAACATGACGAACATTTTACGATTTGGTTCACGTACAACTTTGGGAATTGGTTTCACCTTTAGAAACGTCTTAAGGCGTCTGGCCACCTTGGCCGATCGAAAAATGGGTATATTTAAAAAAGAAATAATAAACTCGAAAGTATGGGCCGGAATATTTTGATTTTTTTACACAACGTCAGAAAGGGCTTTAAGAATAACGTTAATAAATTTCCGTTCAAAATATTTAAAAAATGGCGCCGTTATGCACATTGCCGCGGAGGCCCTCCGCACGATACGCGCCCCCATGGAAATTTATGTATGTAAAATATATGCAGAAAATATATGCTACATATATATATATATATCGGTTGCATATATAGTGACGAAAAATAGAATAATACGTATATATTCAGTATATATGCACCAAATATATGACGCATATATGACCCATATATTGTCGATATATTTTTCTGACCAAAACGTATATGCTACGTATAAACACTATATATGATGCATATATGAGGCATATACGACGCATATATTTTCGATATATTTTCAATCGATTTTTTTGTCAGAAAAATATATCAAAAATGTATGCGTCATATATGACTCATATATGTGCCATTTATGCGTCATATATGACGCATACATTTTTGATACATATTCCTGACAAAAAATATATGCTGTGTATAAACACTATTACAGTTAAACTTAATAAAAATTAAAACTTAAACTTAAAAAAACTTAACTTACAGTTAAAGTACGCTATTACATATAAACACTATACACGGATATGCTACGCATATCTGTATATATGCGGCATATACGTACCATTTATGCAGTATATATGTGGTATGTACGCAGTGTGTATGCAACATATATGCTAAATATATGTGGTATATATGCAGGGTAAATGCTACATATATCATTGATATATGATACATTGATATACAGTAATACCACGCATATACATCTCATATATATAAACGTTACGAAAATTAGAATTTGGCACTTATATGCAACATATATTTTCAATATATGGCATACATTTCACATATATTACAATTATTAATCAAATAAATTTGCAGCATATTTTTGCGTTTTTCCATGGGGGACGGTCGTTATCCCAACTGTTACACGGTCATGTCACATCTGAAAGAAAAAAAATCAGCTCATTCGTGAGTAGTGTCGCTACAATGTAGCGTAGCGGTTTTTTTTCGACCATTAAAAAAATTATGGCAGGATTTTTCAGGCAAATTTTTGGAAAGTGAAAAAATTTCGTCAGATAATTGTTAATAACAAATGAACTATGCAATATAAAAAAAATCCTACGTACTTCGATAGACAATGTATTTATCAAGATATATTCAACATTTCAAGTGAATCGGTTGAAAATTGTCTGAGTTATGTTTCCGGCCAACTTAAAAAATGCAGTTTTGAGATAAACGCTGCACAGCCGCCATTTTGAAATTAAACGCTTCAAAAAAATTATTGTATACAGTCACTGATATGTATGATAAACACCTTATTTGTAATCTCGATTTATTTTGTAGTTTTTCTGAAGAAAAAAAATCCCCAAAAAGCCTATTTTTCGGCCTCTAACCCCTTTACGGGGTATCCCTCTCTGGAAGCCCAATTTGTGGGTCAGAATGATGCATTTTGTTCCAGTAACACATTGGTTGGAATAAATTAATTTTTTCTCAGCATGTTGTACACATGTTTATTGTTAGAATGTAATTTTTTCGGAAGAAAATCTTTTAAAGTGTTTGTGGTGAAGCAGTTGGCGTTGAAGTCATCCGGCAAGGCCTGAAACGGCGCGATCTCTACCAGATCCCTAGGACCCTACACATGGGCACCGCAAACCCCACATTATTAGTGAGAAATGCTATCATTTTTCTTGCTTTGTTCAATCGCAATTTTCACGGTGATAAATTTATATTAGGGTTTTCTCGCAAAGCCATTCAACAGTACAAGCGCGATCGATAAAAAAAATCTCTCTACGTCAAACAGTTCGTTAGCAGTGTTGATTTGAAGTGATGGGGTGTGCGTAACCCCAGTGTAGGTTATTTGTTTCGGACAGATAGTGTAGGGTCCCAGGGTTAAATGTAATCTGAAAAGAAAATAAACAAAAAAATTCTTTAAATATATCCATCGGGCTATGGGTTCACGATCCACTTTTCGAAATTTCGAAAAACACAAAAAATGACAGCTTATCCAACGAAAACCTCATTTTTCTCTTGAAAAACAGCGTGCTGAAGTAAATGTCATTGACAAATGGTTCATCCAATTAAAAAATGCGATCGTGAACCGAAAATGACTACTGCTTGAACACTAACTGTGCAAATTCAGGTCAATAGTGTGAAAGTTACTCAATATATCAAACGCGTGAACTTCAAACGCGTTTTTCTCAAAACTGCATTATCGAAATTGGCGTGCAGGATTACTCAAAAACTATTAAGCCGATTGAGTTGAAACTTGGTAGAAATATTGATAATATTGGTACCTTCTACTTGACGAGAATTGTTTTTGAAAATTTTGAAAAAAAAACTACTTTTTTAATCCACATTTTACAGAAATGTTGCGTGAAATGTTGATTTTTTTTGTAAATGGGTGCCATTTTCTTAAATTTGCATTTTCTTCATTTTAATTACCGTCACATAGAAACCATACATGTTCTAACTAAAAAAATGTTTGAACTTTTTTTCCAAATCAAAGTCTACGGGAAGCTAGCTGCACGCCGATTCGCAACTCCTGCGGCGACCTTACTGTAACTCTCTGCCGCAGCTCCGTCATTTTGATGATGAATTCATTTTAAAAAATTGTTTTGTATACTTAAGGAGTAAGGCCACAGTAGAATTTTCAAAAAATCGATTCTTTTTCGCTAAAACGGTGCTTTATCATCATAATAATACGTTACTGTTGGATTTATAGCAAGACATTTTTTTCACCGACTTCGAGCTTATAACGTAAGTCCACCTCTGGTACGGCCAGAGGCATATTTAAACTTTTAAACTCGTTTTTCTCGAAACAGCGTTTTTCCAATTGGCGTGACGAATAACTTCAACCATTTTCATTTGATTTACTTAAAATTTAAAGGTTATGTTCCTAATTGCATTTCGCAGAGAAGTGCGTACGGAATTTCTGATTAATCGGAATCTTTTTATATTATGAGCAGTTTTATACGAAATTTTTCACTCAAAATTCAAGTTCAATTCAAATTCAAGTTACCTACAACTTTTGAATAAAACAATATTTTTTAAATTCCGTACGTACTTCTCTAGATATTCTAATGTAGATTGATGAGAATTTTTGTTTTTTGTTCTAGGCAAAAAATTGTGGATGCTAAATGTCACGCCGCGGAGTGCCTAAAAAAAGATAACAAAAGAAAATATTAGTAGTCGGCCATTTTGTACATCGAAAAAAATATACATTTTTTCTAACAGCTTGATATTCTACTAAATAGATGTGTAATTAATTTTATGAGTGAATCACTTTTTCATACGAAAAAAAAATTCTTAAATTCGCACAAGATTTTATACCCGTTACTGTGGCCTAACCCCTTATATATACTATTAAAGTATACCTAAAGTTTGATGATTGCAGAATAATGATTTCTTAGTTTAAAAAATCCCTCAATATTGCTTATTTTTCTTCTGTCTAAATGTACATCCCGCCTTAACCCGACGCACACCGTTTCACTAAAATAAGTGTAACTTCGTCAATTTTTAGAATTTTAAGGTCCGGTTGGTTTTAAATTATTCTTGAAAGTTCACACTATAACAACATGCGAAAAAAAACGATTTTTTTTGCAGAGGGGAATACCCCCTTAACGGTAGACATGATCGTCGAAAAGCTGAAGCTAACTGCATTTATCTCCAGTTCTCTTTACAACGATGTCGAATCGTACATTTAAGAGTTTTCGGGAATACCCATTAACATGATAAAAATGTATCGCATGCCTTATGAGTGCAAAGGGAACGCGCAACTATGACCCCTATATCAAAGTGTTCTTCAAGTGATTGTAGATGTATCTAATCAGACAACAAGCGGAGGAATTCGCGTGGATGGGTACCCATCCCAACTCCTGGTAGTGATAGAGAGGACCGGTGCACGTTTTGAGATCACAATCTACAAACGAACATTAAGAACGATCAATTGTTCGATTTTTGTTCGCCCGAACGTTTGTACGTCAGTAACTCACATTTTGATCCGTTAGAAACAACAGTAGAACACTAATAAAGCCCGGCAAGAGCGAAAACGATGTAAGTATTCCGAGGCATGACCGATACTTGCGCTCATACATCAGAGGAACTCTCCCATATGTCAGTTTCTTCAGTAACGTTTACGGTGGAGCGTCAAGATGTTTGTACCAGTGTCTCCATTACTTGTCTCGGTTGTCTGACTCAATACGATAATTTACCCGTGAGGATGTGAACGAGTCATTTTGTCCATTGCGGCATTAAAAATCGGATATGAACAGATTCGGGCGATTTTATGCAATTTGCGCAGTAAATGATGTGGAAAAAATGTTTAAACAAGCTTTTATTCAATGTACTAAAAAGTAGAAAATATTTGTTTACCAAGTGGCCTATATGTGAGTATAAACGAAAGCTTGGGACGCTCCACTTTTTGAATGTTCAATAAATTTAATCAATTCAGTTTCATTAACCGTATTTAATTTGGCACAATAGTAATTAGAGAAATTGTTATCACACGTTTATACTCAGTTTCAGGATTTTTATTTAAGAAATCTAAGGTTGTTTTACAGTAAATTAAATACAGTTGATATGTTAACGGATTTATGTAAATGAAAGATTATGTCTAAATGTTGAGCACCTCAAGCTTTTATTTGTACTCACATGTAGGCGACTTGGTAAAAAAAATTATTTTCTACTTTTAAGTACATTGAATAAAAGCTTCTCTTAAAAAAAAATTGTTTACATATAAATTATTTTCTTCTTTTTAGTCTTTAATTGATTTTAGCTCTAAGTAGGCAAGAAGTGGGTGAAATATCGATTTTCCGTTTTGCATCTCACAAGAAAGTCATCTCGTACCAAGTCAAGTTAAATAAAAGCTTGTGAAATGAATGAAATCACTAGGATCGAAGTGTTTTTATTCAACACAACGAACATTTTACGCTTCACGTACATCGATGCATTTCCGCCGTTCAAATTTGCGCAACTAATAAAAAATCCCCCTCTCTGGGATCAAGTTTCACCTTTAAAAACGACTTAAGGGGTTATATACAGTCGGGAGGCCCAAAAAGTTCGATTTTTCAAGAATTTTTCTTGAGAAGATCTTTAAATATATTAACGTAAAAATTTGTACACATATTATGGTAACTTTTAACTGTATTCTAACATTTTTTATTTGTAAACATAATTATTTTTAAAGCTGCTATAGCTGATCTCCGCACCTCTAAAAAAGGAGTCTTGCGCTAAGCACGATATCTCTGGACTGGATCATCTAAAATGAAAAAAACCAAAAATATTTCGTCAATATAATGGATTTATCTTGTAATTGATCGAAGAAATAAGCCAAATAATAATTCTCGACAAAAATTTAGGCCTTAAATTTTTTATAAAATGGAAAATATTTACCGGTGAGAAAAAACCTTCGATTAATTACTAAAAAATATACTTGAAAAGATTGTGTTAAAATTTGAAAGCATCGAAAGATGCGTGTCCCTTTTCGTTATCACGAGAATCAACGTATTCGAAGCTTATCACGGCCGTACACGATCACGACGTTTCCTTTGCGTTGAGCGGTACTCGTCTATTCCAAGTAGCGACAAGTTGGCACTGGTGGTACTTCGCAAATGCAGCGGACGGGACCATTGTAAGGTTTGGTTCCCCTGAACTCGTCGCCAATACGGATCGTTGAGTTTCCAAGTACGCAATGATTTTCTGAAATATGGAATGTTCCAATTTCGCCCATAAGATAGCTTACACATATTCGGATGACATATTTTGATGCCTCACTACTTCGAACTCACCAGACTCTTCTCGACCGCCCACTGTCGTTCGACGATTATTATCTGTACGATTTATTACGTAATCTTTATTCTCGTCTGCCGAAAAAAAAACGAAACAAAATCATTAAGAGATAGGCTTCTTCTTTGCGTATTGATCGTTAGAGTTTGGGGGCGGAGTCAATTTACTTACTGCACACAAAGTCATCGTTACAATCTGTCTGAAGCGAACTATTTGTTTTGTAGATAGGGGCGCATTGATCACGAATGAAACGAGTGTTGAATATTACGTTCTCGCACCACGAAGGTTTTTTCGAAACACAAAATTGTTCGCTGTTCACCCCTGAAAATACGTGAATTGATTAATTGCAATATTTTCCTAAATAGGTTGAGGTACTCATCGGTGCAGTAAATTGTCTTACCGGCGTATCCCTCCGCGCAGACACATGTCTTTTCCGGTTCCGCAAGAGGCTTGAATCTTTGACCAGTTTTGTACGGTTTTCCATCGACTGTGCAGGTCACGGGGCTATCCTCTTTTTCGACGGTTCAAAGATCGACATGTGTTAATACTTTGTTAAACCAAGCGAAAAACTTTGATCAATTGGAAGTCGGTTTTTTCAAACCCTCCATTAGCTAATACCGACATACATTTGAGATTCGAAAAGAAACGATATTAAGGCCTTAGGCCCACAGTAACGGGTATAAAATCATGTGCAAATTTAATCATTTTTTTCGTATGAAAAAGTGATTCACTCATAAAATTAATTACACATCTATTTAGTATGAATATCAAGCTGTTAGAACTTTTTTTCTTTTTTTTTTTCGATGTACAAAATGGGCCGACTACTCGAAACTTCTCGAAACAGCTTTTTTCCAAATGGCGTGACAAATAACTTCAACAATTTTCACGCGATTTACTTCAAATTCAAAAGTTATGTTCCTAATTGCATTTCGCAGAGAATTACGTACGGAATTTCTGATTAATCGAAAACTATTTGTTAAATTCGCACATGATTTTATACCCTATACTGTGGCCTAAGGCCTTTAGAAAGGAACCTGCTGCTCATTTCAGAACCGCAATAAATCGAAAATTGTATCCTCTTCGCGCATCAAGTGTGCCTTTACAATTTTTATTTTCAGGCCCGATCAAATCAAGCTTCAAATCAATCAATCAAGATGGATTTGGAACAACCACGGTGAATAGAACTGTTGTTATACTTACGACAAGTTTCCACGGTTGTACAGCAGTGAAACAGCGAACTTGAATAAGTGCAGCCCGGTCTTATTACACTAGGACCTGCGCATCTGGGAGACGCACAAAAGAAACGACCGCTACAAGAAAAAAAAATTATGATTCATTTGCTGGAAGCCTTCAGCTTCATCTAAAATCGATATATCAGTCAGAGGAAAATGAACAAGCCCTATACTTGGGTAACTAACCCGTCGCAGGTACAATGATAACACGGATCTGCCACTTCACGTTGTCGCAATGTTTCACGCTCTCCATACACGTGTCCGCTCACGAGACACTTGTCCTCGGGAAGATTTTTCCAATTGTCGCAATTGTATCTCGTTGGGCAGCAAGAAGCTGCGCTGTCGAAAATTGGTGAGCATCCAAGCTCCTCATAGTAGTACAGTGGACCAGGGCACAATTTTCGGTCGCAGCCTCGTTAAAAAAATAGCAATCAATTATAAGAACGTAGAATTTGGTGAATCGGTTTCTTGTTTGTTGTCGCAGCACCCAACAATGAAACAATCTTAGTCAGTATCTTATCTTATGCTTATAGATTTATCTATTATCATAATAGTATAAGATATTATGTCTTATTTTATATTAATACTAAATCCATGTTAACCCAAACAAACCCAAACTACCCACAATTGTAATATTCCCAAATCTTTGTTGATAACCTAACCAAACTTATATAACCCAGAAGTATATTGTTCTTCAATCTACTTTAAATGTGCACGGAAAGTTTCACTCTTCCGGATCTAGCGACTCCTATGGCCAATTCAATAAATAGGTACCATCATTTTTTTTACCCCTCGTACCTGCGCAACACTCTTCCGAATTTTTATACGCACGAAAACTTTTTTTCGCAATATTTTCACACCAAATGGGTGAAGAGGAATCATTATTTTTTATTCACGTGACAACTGATGAGACTAATAGGTTGCACTCGATTTTTTTAAAGTTACAGTGCCATTAAATTCACCTTGTCATTTAAAATTTATTATCAATCTTAGAGGATGCATTTTAATTGATTCGCTCATTTTCTACCACCTATCATCAATTTTCTATTTTTAATCAAGAACTATTTATTATCATTATTGCGTCAATATCTCGAAACACTACTCGAGAGTGAACGATATCAGTAAATGTTTGTAGTGCACGAAATTAAAAAACCTTACTTTTCGGAGCAGCGGCAACGATGGTGCTCAAACACACCCCAATGACAGCGGAAGCAACGTAGTACTTAGCGGTGGACATGATCGTCGGAAAGCTGAGGCTAACGATTAGTGAAGTCCGGCGGTGCTCTGGTTTCTTTTATAACGATGTCGAATCCTAAATTCAGGAATTTCCGGGAAAACGAGCCAATAACACGATAAAAATGTATCGTATGCTCTATGAGTGCAAAGAGAACTCCGAACCATGACCCCAGTATCAACGTGTTTTGGTTTCTTCCCCGATTATACGCAGATTATCGAAATGACCCGGTTACGTTTCAACGTATTTAGCAAAACAAAATGTACATTTTTTGCGTGATTATCATTCGCGTCTCGGGTTCAGCAGAGCCCGAAATTTCATACAAAGTGCTCTCCTTTGATATCGGATACCCCAGTTATTATGATTGCCACGCAAAATAGCATGTCGAAATGGAATCAGTCGTTGACCTTTGTGCTACTGATATTAAGCCAATTATCGAACAAAGCTTCGACGATTTTTAAAGTACATATTCTCTTCACAAAAGCTACTAGCAGTGTGAATCAGTTGTTCTCCCAGGTAAACATATTTTTTAGCACGAGCCACAGGAAAAAGTGACGTTTTATCGGAGACGTTTTTTTTCCACAATTTTTGTCTACCTTTATTTCGTTAAGGAGATCACTCGACTTTGCAAATTCATATATCTTGATGTGGAAAGTAAGTACAAGTTATTCTTAGTTACCCTGAATTAGTTTTGTTCATTACTGAGACGAACGTCGTTGTTAAATTCTCGTGCCTGGTACAGTTTCCGCGAAAATATTTCGCAAAGGTTATAAGACGATCTTGTCCTCGGTATCGTGATGCTACAATGACAGTTGGTTTAGTAATCGTCATGTGAATGCCCCATTAATCGTCGCATGCGTTTAAACTGCGTTAACTAATTATGCAAAGGTCCATAGGCCTTGCCTCGATTGTGTCTACCTACAAGACTGCAGAATAATTTTCAGTCACTCAACCACTAAATTTTTGCTTTTTATTAAAACATTTGACAAACGGTTTAAGACATAAATTTCTCTGACATACAAATTTATTCATTTTGAAAATAAATCTAATTATGCCGATTACTTCAGAATTATAATTTTGATTAATTTTCAATAATTATAAACTATCATTTTATCATAAAATATTAGGTGTTGGAATTCATTCGAAGCGTTTTACAAAAGATGGCGTAGGTAGTACAGTATTTCGTTCTTACCGACAGTAATGTATTCATCGTGAAACAGCTATCATTGAATGTCATTTGCTGTACATGACCTCTTTTTGAATCGTAAAAAACAACACTTTATAATTTATTAAATATATCGACATTTGTGCCGAATAAAGTGTTTTTGCGGGGAGCTTTACTTCCCGCTTTTTTGTATCGAATTGTCACGGGTGATGAAAAATGGATCCATTACGACAATCCGAAGCGCAAAGAGTTATGGGTTAAGCCCGGCCAACCATCAACATCAATGGCAAAGCCAAATATCCATGGGTCTAAGCCCTTGCTCTGTATTTGGTGGGATCAGAGGGGTGTGGTTTATTATGAAACTGAATGAAACCATAACTGGAGATCGCTACCGACTGCAATTGATGCGTTTGAGCTGTGCATTGGAAGAAAAACGGCCGGAATACTCCGAAAGACACGACAAAGTCATTTTGCTGCACGACAATGCTTGTCTGCACGTCGCAAAACCGGTACAAACATATCTGGAAACACTTAAACGGGACGTCCTACCCCGCCCGCCGTATTCTCCAGATATCGCTCTTTCTGATTACCATTTGTTTCGTTCGATGGCTGTCTGAGCAGAAGTTCACTTCTTACGAAGATTGTCAAACATCGGTCGATTCGTGGATTGCATCTAAAGACGAGGCGTTCTTCCGACACGGTATTCGTACCCTGCCCGAAAGATGGTCAAAAGTAGTAGAAATCGAGGGGCAATACTTTCATTAATGTATTCTTTTATTTTCATTTAAAACAAACATTTTTTTCCCCACTAAAAAACGCTACGAATTCATTCCAAGTCCTAATAGTTTTTAAGATTTTATATGCCACAACTATGTTTTCCTCGGTTTGTTTGCATGTAAACGGGACCTAAAAGAGATCTTTTAGGGCCCAGGCCTTAAATATTTGCACGTGCACATTTCTCACGCCCACGGTCATTAAACGCCGTTGTGGAACAGCTGTCAGTCGTTAGGTGCTGCCATCAGTCGTTAGGTCGAGGAATTACGTACGCTGAGGCGTTATTTACGAGAAGAAACATAACCTCATTTTCACCTTACATTGCGACAAAGCATCGTCGAACGATGAACGGTAAACGCCTTATTATAAATTATTAATAAGATAGTATATTGGAATATGCTGCTACATTTTTTAATTACGTTTGGTGTCTACGGGGGCGCTCCGCCCCCTCCACCTCAGCCCCCGCGGCGCGCGCGATACAGCTTCCATGTGCAATACAGTTTCTGTATGCGATACACCTTCTGCACGTGCTTGCAGCCACATGTATTTAACAATACAAAAGCTCGGAAAACATGGTTTTGTAGTATAAATACTCGTGTGCACTGTGGAAACAGGGGCTCTTACGCCTTGCGCGATGTAAAAGTCCCACTTTGTCGCCTTGGATGGACTATTTTTTATCGAGTGATGTTCACCTGTGTACGAGACGTACCCAGTTATCGACATGGTCCCAGCCTAGTAATCGACCACGTTTATTTATATGTTAATCTTTTTACTGTCGCAAATATGTATATGACGATTACTGGTCTGTAGATTCGTCAGACAATACTTTTTTACGGACCCATTATTTCTTTTCCTATTTTGTATATATTAATTTTCGATTTATAAGATTCTTTTTGCCAATCTTGTCCCAGTGATCGACAGACGTCGCAATTATTCGTAATATATGAAAATTCGTTGAAATTAGCATAGAACTGTAATTTTCTATGCTGAACGCAAAATTAAGATTGTTGTTTATAACTTGAAGATAAACTTACCTCACGCGAGCACCTAGGAATTCTCAAATCACCTCAGATGTGACACCGTTCACTTTAACCTCCAAATGAAGGATTCGGTCGGAATGACGGATAGACGCCGTAACTGAATTGATTTGATGATTTTTTAATCCGCATGCTTACGAGTGTGACAATGTAATACAACATAGTAAATAGGTCCTGGAGCTGATATATGACAGATCTACACGAACGAACGATTCTAATCTTAAAATACTTATTTAAGGGGCCACAGTAGAATTGCCAAAAAATCGATTTTTTTTCTCGCTAAAACGGTGCTTTATCATCATAAGAATACGTCACTACTCGATTTATAGCAAGAACACTTTTCCACCGACTTTGAGCGTATAACGCAAGCCCACCTCTGGCACGACTATAGAGTACCTAAAACTTCAAACGCACTTTTCTCGAAACAGCTTTTCTTCCATTGGCGTGTCGAATAACTTCAACAATTTTCACTCGATTTACTTCAAATTTAAAAGTTATGTTCCTAATTGCATTTCGCAGAGAAGTACGTACGGAATTTCTGGTTAATCGAAAATTTTTCATTTTATGAGCAGTTTTATACGAAATTTTTCACCGAAAATTCATTCAAATACCTACAACTTTTGAATAAAACAATATTTTTTAAATTCCGTACGTACTTCTCTAGGTATTCTAATGTAGATTGACAAGAATTTTTGTTCTAGGTAAAAAATTGTGGATGCTAAATGTCACGCCGCGGTGCGCCTAAAAAAAGATAACAAAAGAAAATATTAGTAGTCGGTCATTTTGTACATCGAAAAAAAAATCGAACCTTGATATTCATACTAAATAGATGTGTAATTAATTTTTTGAGTGAATCACTTTTTCATACGAAAAAAATGGTTAAATTCGCACATGATTTTATACCCGTTACTGTGGCCTAACCCCTTAATGTGTAAACATGACAATTACTAGACCCCTGACGATCACTGGGACGACCACCGTATTACTCCCGAAGATTCTTTCTCTGTTTTTGTTTATTTTCACAACTTATATGCAAGACATGGTTTGAGGATTTATTTACAAATATGAATTTTCAACGTCTCTGGAATGTCGGATGTTTCGTAACGTCGCACTCCGCGTCGGGAAGGCGCTGGCACGTTGGTAATGGCGGTACCTCGCAAACACATTTCATGCACACCGAACTATAATCCGTCGCTTGGCTCAATTCGTCGCCAACTTGCAGCTTCAGATTTCCAAACGTACACGTCATATCTAAAGAAAGAAACTTACATGATGGTGTGGCAATTATAGATGATAAGAATTGAGAGCATACTAATGAAAAAAAACACGTTAGAAATGTTCACGTGCACGTGAACATGGCTTCCGCATCATCTTAGCTCGCTTCATTGAGTTTCGTACATGAGAAATTTTGTTTTTCGATTCTTAGTGGAGAAAGCTTTATAAATACAGTTGAATGACGAGAAAGCAATATGGAAGCTTATAGATTCCACAGATTTAAAATATAAGAATGACATTTTTTACACATATATAGCGCACGATCCACGGTCAAGTGAGAACGCATTTGAAATTTGTATATAATAGATTAATGATGTAGCACTATCATTGGCAAAAGTGCCCTCTTAATTCTACATTTTTCAAAAATTGTTTGAGTTATTGTAAATCATGTGACCCAAGTTACTGAGAAAGGTCCGTACTACCTCGCTTTGTGGATTTCGTACCCATTAAAATTTCCGGCATTTACAATGGATTTAGTTAGAATAATCGATCCCTAACGGAATTTTCTAAAAACTCAAAAATTACAGACAAAGCACCCTTCACAGTTTGATTATATAAAGAGATAGAGATTTATGGATTAACACACAAAGGTCGCCTCATTATTTCTACATTTTTATCGATTACTCAACTTGGTCTTTTCTTTGATGTTTTTCCTCCATTTTTTATATATAGTGCTTATTAAAAACAATAGCAAATTGCAAAGACGATTTATGAAAATACAAAAACTGCACATCACTCATGATTATTTTTCATTTTTTGTTTCTTTGTTATGTTTGTTTATTTGATTGTGCTCGTTTGTTTTGTAATATGATCTTTGTTATGTTTGTTAATTGAAATTGCAATCAACTACATAGCGTAATGTTCATTAGCCTAAATCCTATTCCAGGCTTCAAGCGATATTTCTGTGCAAGATTCATCGCAATCTATTCAGTAATTTTTTAGCGATCAACGAACAAACACGCAGAAATCACTTTTATCAAATGCAGAGATATACATTTTTTTTAAATTAAATTATATATTAAACTGAACGTTTTGAAAAACGTGCAAAAAACAAGTGCTGGAGAAGAAAACTTTCTCAGCAGAATAAAAAGATGAGGAAGCAATGTGTAGGTTTCTAATAGGATAGTTGATGGTATTTCGTTGAAGATGAATAATCATGTATATTCAAAAAAAAATTCGACGTGTTCACACCCATCGCAATGATCGAATCGCTCGGTAAAATTTGTGTCAAGGACGCGTGATCAATGAAAGCAGGTTTTTGCGAAACATTCATCGACGACTCACCAGTTTTTGCACTTTCGCTCGTGGCAGATTTAGCTTCGCCGGAAAAATCCGTATTCTTGGCTACCACAATGTCAGCGTCGTTTTCTACAAATATCAACAAATAGAACATGTATTTTCCTTGTTTTTATAGGAATAAAAAACTGATAAGTACAACAAAAAAATACATGGGTTCTAGGAGACAAAAGAATAGGCAAGACATAGCAATACTTACGACATCTATCAGCCACGCTGCAATCCGTTTGCGGGGATTGACTGTGGTAATAAGTTGGAACGCAATCTGCACGAATAACATCTTCGGGGGATGGCGCTAGACCGCAAGGGTGCTTCTGCACGTGACAAAAAGGCTCGACGTTCTCGCCTGAAAAAGAAAAAAAGTTATTTTGGATACATCGTTCAACATAGTTTTATTAAAGTTTTTCAAAGGGTGAAAAAAATGTGAAGCTTTTTTAAAAATCGGTAATTCTCTAGATGACTTTCCCGAAAAATAAGCGTAACATTTTTTGTTTATATTTTCTCATTTATTGAGGTAAACATGATGATATTCAGTACGGGGAAGCTGAAATTTTTCATTAACCCAAACAAACCCAAACAATCTTTTTACGAGCCAAAAATAATTATAATGAATAATTACGAGCAAACCCAAACAAACCCAATATAGGCATCGAAATATGCAAAAATGCCTTTGTGCAAAACTATATTAAGTGTTTCCGCAAACTTCAAAACCCCGTAACTTTGTATGGGGGGGGGGGGGGGTGAATTTCGGTTTCCCCCGACTGAATATCATCATTTATAACCAAATAAATGAGAAAATAGCAACAAAAAAAATGTTTGACTCATTTTTCGAAAAAGTGTCTTATCTAAAGAATGACCAAAAAATTCTTCAACGACAACAATTATTATGACAAATTTATGTAAACTTGAATTTAATGGACGTAGGTCCACGTAGAATGGTGTGGCGATGTTGCAATCATGATTCTTCCATAACATGTGATTTTACTTAATTGCTTCAATGAACTGGATAACCCCAATATTTCACATTAGATGACCATTGCTATCTGATGGACAAAAACGTTTACGTACCAGTGTATCCTTCGCCGCAATAACAAGATTTCTTCGGTTCACCAGCGGGCTGGAAGTATTCACCATCTCTGTAGGTTTTTCCATCGACGATGCAAGTAGCACGATCTTCATCCTTCTCAGCTAATAATCAATGCACACGTGAGCTACTCTAATCTTCCATTGTACGAAGCAATTCGATTTTTTTTATTGCCTCTCATTGGTGTACAAAAAATACTCACGGCACACCATGGGGCCTTCGCAGCATTCCGTTGCGTTTTGCTTCACGTAGCAGCCGGGAGGCACTGAACCGTCGAAACAATCGACAACGGCGCAGTCGAATGCAGCACTGGAAGAATTTTTTCAATTAATCGCCACAAATTGCAAAATCACAGGCTTAATTCATTTAAGTTTAAGGGAAACTAAATTGTATTCTCGAATTTTCGTCAGTTAAAAATAATCTATTATCGTTTTGATCACTCAATATTTATCTAATATTTAAATGAATAAAAAATACGCTATTATTATTCAAATCGATACAAAATAATCTAATATACCCAAATCAATTTTAAATAACATATTTAATAATAGTTTCAAGGCTTTTTCGCCAAGACTGTGAGCGTCAGAAAACTCGACAACTTTACGTCCAAATTCTCCGTTGGCTAAGAAAAATGTTAATCCGATATCGGTTGCATACTTTTTCGCGAACGTTTAAGGCGAGACACCACTGCGACGGGTACGAAAATCGATTCCTTTCTCAAAGTATACATATTCAAGAATTTGTGAAAATAAATGTTAAGCTGAAATATTGAAAATCGACCACGTTACATACGATTTAGTGAGAAAACTTTCAATCGGATTTGTTGCGAAACGACTTTCTCGACCCGGAATTATAACTTTAGCTGTAAGTGTCCGATTTTCAATTTGGACAGACCTAAATTTCTATAATTGCCGTAGCTATCGTTGCACGTAACCGTTTCTTTTTCTTTATTTGGTATTTCTTTAACCCCCGAATTCAAGTAAAAATTTCGCCGAAATTACATTTTTCTAACACTCGACATGTCGAAAAAAAGTCCGAAAAATGACTACGTACAACGAGAACTATATTTATATAAATTATAAAACGTATTTATTTCTATTTTTAAGACCATCCATTGTCAAGTTATCGATCCGGCCGTTGGACCACATTTTTATACAGAGGCTCTCTTATACCCCAATAACGTTATAAATTTTTTTTTTTTCAAATAAAAATTTACACTAAAAAAGTTCAATGTATGCTTAATAACATATATTTTTTCCAAATCCTAAATAAATAATCTAGTAGACAAAAAAAGTTCGGGAAAAACGACCTTATTTCAGCCCGTGACAGTGGTGTCCTTCTTTAACCCTTCGTTGACACACTTATATTTTACGACAATGTTGACACACTGGGCCAATTTGACCCGAATAATACTTCATCCACCTGCCATTAACAACCCTTCAGTCGGGTTTTATTGAAAAAAAATCAGTGATACACTTTAAGCATTTCTCAATACTTCTGCATAATCGAAATTCGGAAAGTGTATAATTGAATCGTTGTAAAAAATTATTGAATATCTTCACTTTTGGGAATGTGAGCTTTTTTTCAAATTCGACCGGATCAAAGTGACCCAGTATGTCAACGTAGGGTTAATCGTTTAAAAATTTTCGGAATACGAACGGTGCTTTGCCATCCTTCCGACAGACGCAATTTATGTCACACGGATTGGCATCCTCCGCTCTCAGCGATTCGCCAATTGCGTAAACGTGATTATTTATAACACATTTGTCACTCGGTACGTTTTTAATTTGTTCACAATCGTATCTCTCGGGACAGCAGTCGCCAGGATTCTTGAATAAGGGCGCGCAACCGATCGCCTCGTAATATTTCACTGGTCCAGGACATTTGCAATCTGCGCGAGCAAGCAAGAAAAATGAGAAATCATATAATAAAAATACGCTGATCGCGGTCGATCGTTTGATCTATGACTCACCAGGCGACTCGTCGATGACGCGTGCCGAGCACAAACAAAGCCCGAGGAGGAGACAGATTTTAACACCGTCGTTTAGCATGATGAGGCACACTGGGGATCGCGAGAGAACTCTTCTTATAAGTCCTCGGGGATCTTAGTTCTCGAAGAAGGGGAAATCCGTCGATGCGGCCTCGGAGTGAGGGAGCAATCAACGATAAGTAACACGTATTTGTAAAGTAGAAATCTCGTCGGAGTAAACGCTGAATTCTGCGTCGTTAGGATTCAAAAATTTTGTTTCCTCTTTTCTTATTGTGAAACAAAATTCTTCCTATTAAAAAAAATGAATAGGGGAACAGCACCATATATTGGAATCATTTGTTTGAAATTGGAAAAAAGAAAATAATTGCGAAGATCTTCAAATATTAGGATTTTATTATCTACATGCCAGAGACGACACGATGCTATTAATTATTTTGCACATTACATTCGAGTATTTTCAGTTATATAGTTTTACAAAAAATGACAAAAATCATGGAAAGGTTGCCTATAATCGGATATCCGATATAAGGGCCCAAACTCCATTTTTCTTATATCTGATATGAGGGGAATATTTTGATACCAAATAAAACAAAACGCTTATTGTTTTAACTTATTGTTTGACTTTGATTAGGAAGGGACATTTTGGCATAAACTTTTTTAAATTTCACTTATGGAACTTACAGAATTAAGTATCTATATAATATTAACATTCAACGTGGCCGAATATGAACGGTCATATTTTTGTAGGTATTGCTATTTTTGCGAACATTATATATCTATTAATTAAAATAAATGCTATAGTTCATCGAAAAGAACAAAAACATAAATCATTTGGACTTGAGTCAATGAAAACAATCGGATATAAGATATGAGGGCCCGAACTCCATTTTTGTTATTTCTGATATTAGGGGACTATTTTTATATCAAATAAAACAAAACGTTTATTGTTTCGACTTTGCAATTATTACCAAACAATCAGTATTTGTGGGATAATCTTTTATTAGGAAGCAACATATTAGCGTAAACTTTTTAAAGCTTAGCTTACGAAACTTACGAAATTAAGTATCCGATATTGAGATTTGACATGGCCGAATATGAAAGATAATATTTTTGTACGTGTTGCTATTTTTACGAACATTGTACATTTATCAAGTAAAATAAATGCTATAGTTGATCAAAAATAACAAAAACATAAATCATTTGGACTCAAGTTAATGAAAACAACACTTTTTAACACAAAAAATATTTTTTGTTGCTCGGCAACCAAAAGTTTTACAGTGGTGACATCTTATTACTAGTTATGAGTGAATAAAACCAAAAACAGATGTCGCTATAGGAAAACTCGAGATAGTCCACTATCCGATATATAGTACTTCTGCCCTAATATTATAAATACTCCCGCACCTTATGGAACTTGCTTTTCTGAAATTCGACTGTTCGATTTTATTCAAAGATTATTTTTGTGAAACTGTTTGCCCACTGAAATTTCTTAAAGGTAATGTGAAAACGACGAACAATTATGCATTTTTCCGAATTTTCTCAAAACAAAAATTCTAAAAAAATCATAACTTTTGAAAAAATCGAATACGTGTCACATGAACGACATTTTTTTTACTGTTTACTTGTTGAAAAATTATTTGTTCATAAATGCTCAATAACTTTTCCACATCATTATTATTCAAAATCAACGTTCATGACAACTTGGCAGTCTGATTTTTCCGCATTCTTGTCAAATCGCGAAGTAATTAAATTCGGATCGAGTCGAACTTTTGGCTGGGAATGTATGTGTGGCCCATCGCTCATCAAACAGACGAATGTAAATTGGTAACAGATATTTTTTATTGGCATTAAAAATGTGATGTACGAGCAGCTTATTAGGTGCTCCGGAATGGCGAGAGTGCGTGAAATATCTCACGGCTATAATTCGCTGGTCGGTCAAGGTTGTAATTATCACACCTCGACGCCATATGTAGAAAATCCAAACACCGAACGTTTTTTAATATATATATATATATATATATATATATATATATATATAATTCTCCCAAATGTCTCTTTTTTATACAGCTAAGTATTTATAGTAATACAATTTTTCTCGCGAAGGTGAATTTGTGTGCGTCGCTGAAGTTCCTAACTCGCATTCTTGTTACCCGCATTTACATTTGTTGTAATAAAGAGGCGCCACATTTGACAAAACATCACGATCCACCGGCACAATTCCGAGAAGTTTCTTTGTATCAACGCAAACACGTAAATTTTACTTGCGCGAGCATCGAATCTGAAAAACACTACTATAAAAATACGAAACGCTTAGACCGACGGTAAAAACGACACGTAAATTTGGGACACGTTTTGAATTCACAACGCCCCGAGCGAGGCACGGTCACCCAGTCCTTTTACGCTCTTTCAACTGTCTTCGTCTTCTTTTTTTTCGGCCATTTTGGCGATCATTACGGAGTCGAAACGTGTCCCAAAATGTCGTGTTCGTGATTGATTTGTGGCCTAATCTGCTGGGAACACAACAAATCCGATACGTGAAGAAAATAAAAAATTTGAGACCTTGATGGTTTGTTGATTTTATAAAAAAATCAGTATCACGCACGTTTACCTTCGTTTGGGTACTTATGAAGAAAATTCCAGTCAGACGATTCGAGAATTTGTAGTGCGGGCGTACACTGAGAGAAAAGTCTATGGTATTTACAACAAGCGCACATGGTAAAAGAGGGGATAGTAAAATTCGTTATAGTTTATTGACACCGCAATCACAGTAGTGTTAACACGACTATCAGCGAAAAGAATACCTAAACATGCGATTTGGTTGGCATGTTTGACTATTTATTATCCCCGAAATGATTATTCGCTATTGTAAACGACTCGACAATATATAAATGGTTAAGGGGTTACCCCCACTTGCGATTTTGAAAAAAACGATTTTTTTTATTGCATTTTTTTGAAGTATAAGTATCTGAGAATATGTCCTGAAAATTTCAAGTCGATCCGAACAAAATTGACTGAGATATGAGCGTTGAAAGAGAAGCATCCGTTGTGTAAACGACCGGCTAGTCTGCCGTCTGGCGCGCTCGACCCTCTCTCCGACCTTCAATGCATTGTTCGATGAAAAGGGTCGTATACCTGGCATTCACAACGTTCATATAATCGACTGGAATTTATAAAAACCAGCCCGGAATAGATGACTCTATGTAAGTTTACAAAAAAAAATATTTTCTTCGTGTAAACTGAAATTGAAACTTTAAACGCGTTTTTCTCAAAATGGCATTTCTGAAGTCGGTGACCAAGATTACTCGAACACTAATGAACCGATCTTCTTGAAATTTTGCAGGCTTATTTAATACATAAAAATGTAGTCTTTAATCGTTCGATTTTTTTTTCGAAAAAAAATGGCCGTTTTATAGCCAAAAAACGGCCGTTTTTTTCGTTAAAATCGAACCATTAACTTTGACTGTCCGCCATTTTGTGAAAAATGAATATTTTTTAAAATCCTTCGATTAAAGACTAATTTATACTTATATTTGACTAAATCCATCCGCATTTTTTTTTCAGATGATCCACTTCGCCGCAATGTTGGTCACCGCAAACCGTGTATATAAAAACATTATTTCATTGACGGCCATTTGCCACTAAACAATGTAATATTTTTCAATAAAAAAATTACTAAAAGTTCTTCAAGATGTGTTCTTTAAGATGGTATATTGATCGATTAAAAAAGTTTTGTAGTTTTCTTTAAAAAAATTCATGAAAAAGGCCTTTTTTTGCGCTACAAGTGGGGGTAACGCCTTAATTCAGTGCTATAACAAAATCGGCGTACAAATACTAATACTGTACGTTAAGTTTAGTTCAGTCAAACTTTTACTATTCTTTTCAAGTTTGTGCAATTCATATGGTTAACATTAACGTTTTTCGAGGATAATTTGTTAAAAGACCTTATGAAAAGTGACTAATGGAAAAAAAATTATAGTCAAGTTTACTTATAGCGAAAACGTAAATCATTTGCAGTTCGAGCAACCGCAGCTTAAGCCCTTATTTACGCGATTTTGCCGATTTTCGAAGGTACTTTTCTAGACACGGTTAAAAAAAATGACGCATATATTGACAACATTTTTTTCACTGATCATTTATGCACATGGTTAAGTATATGTAAAAAAGTCAGAAATATTAACAAATGGCGGAGATATAACATAATAAAGCAATGTATTTTTTTGCGCGCGCGTTGATGGTGAAAGTTCTCGGCAACGATGTGGATATCTGAAAAAAATGAACATATTTATAATTGCATAATGAATGTATCTTCAGTGTGAACCAACAATATCATTAAAAAAAAGTTATTATAATAAAAATCCGAAACTCAACATTTTTTACTCAATTTTCTGTCGGTATTTTATTTTTTATTTTTTGGTGTCTTTGAAATTTTTGTTTCCGTGGATCACACGATAGGTAATGATACTAAGAATATGTTGTAAAAAATTCAAAGCGATCTGAACCTTCGTTCAAGAGTTAGAACTTTCACAAGGTTCAAAAAAGTGAATCGTGGAAAAACGGCTTTGACGGCTTTATCTATTACAAATGCAATCTTATCTCATTTTTTGAATTTTTGGAATTTTTCAATTCTGTAAAGCTTAAAATATTCCTAACCGTTCAAGTTAATGAGATAAAAAATAAATAAAAAATGAAATATTTTGAAATTTTTCGCGTATATTAGGCCTTGATAGTTCGAAGAACTACGCATGTCTCACAAACTGTTACATAGTATGTTTGTTGAATTGAAAAAATAGGATATCAGTTTATCACTTCTTCTTGTAGTTCACCTTCTGTTCATGTAGGACACACATTACTATGCATTTAACAGGTTGTATCATATAATATGGCAAAAATCACTATTATATGGTATGAAACTATTGCGAAGCGCCAACATTCCATTTAAACAATGATTGATATTATTAAAATAAGGATCTCTGCAAAAATTCACTTAAATCGCAGGTAACAGCTATGCAAAAGTGCAGTCGGAATGACTTTTGTCCCTTATGCCATATCTGTGCTCAAGATGCCAAAAGTACTCGGTAGCGTAGGAGCAGCGTGCGTGGGCTAGGCAGCAGAAGGTAGACACTTCGGTTCTAGGTTCGAATCCTATGAGGCGAAATATTTTCTTCGAAATAAATCATTACAGAGGGTCAGGAAATGGCGAATTATAATAAAATATCATCGAGATAGAACTCTCAGTTGCGTATGTTATTTTGTTTTGGATTTATGAAATATTCTATGCATTTAGTGGACGGGCATTGATGCCTTGTACCAACACTTGAATAACACACCAAATCCGCATATAGCAGGTCGTATCCTATAATATGGCACAAATAACTATAAACATCGTCGCAGATCACAGGCAACATTTTATATCAATGTATATTTATTTCAGTTCACTATTAGAATTTCGGGGAAATACATTTTTGGTAGTATCAGGGAATATCCATATTATGAAAACCTACTATATTATATAGCATTGAAGAAGAAACGTATGCTTGTAAGATTGGTGGTTACGGTTAAAATATGTGCATAATTCATGCAACTGCTAAAATATCAATAAGCAGTACTATACTTTTGGCAGTAACTATGGCGATAAAATATTATTGTCCAATGAAGGAAATATAAAATATAGTTGAAATATGGTCGAGCACACGATACATTTCTCGCGGTGTACGTATATCGATATTTAAAGAAAATCGTAATTTCCTAAAAACTCCAAAACGGGCATGACAATGTGCATTTCGATAAAAACAAATGTATAGTAATGAAAATACACCACTGTAATTAAGGAGGGGAGATGCCTTTAGGCGAGGAAAAAATTGGTGATTTTCATGATTTTTTTTAAAAGGAAATATTTCTTCACAATTTTTTCGACTTAGGGTATGTTTTATTACTACTTTTGGCTGTACATGATATTTTTCTTAATGTTTGAAAATGGCGGACGCATGGCACGGTATTCTAAACGGGTTGCCGCGGATGTTGTCAGGCGGCGTAACACGTATCGTCGGCGGGATTAATCTGAAAAAGAACCAACGAAGATTTTTCCATTCGTTAACACTCATACGCAGAATATGAACCAAGAAAAAGTAAGAAATGTTGAAAATCGATTGAATGGTACGCTTTGAAAGAAAAATATTGATTTTTCCCATAAATATGGTTACATTTTGCAATAAAAAATACTCTTTCGTTTAATTTTCAGAAAAATGTAGGTTCATGTTTTAGACAATGAGGTGAGAAAGGTTGATCCTAAATTTCATCAGAATCGCTCGATTAGTTTATTAGCTATACGTCACGCCAGTTTTGAAAATACAGTTTAGAAGATCGTGCCATACCACCGCCATTTTAAAAGATTAATAAAAATATACCATGTAACAGCCAAAAGCATATTTATTCATTTTTTATATTTTATGTTTTATATATTTTTTTATTTTATATTTATTTATTACTTACAATTTAACATACCCTGAGTCTTAAAAATCCTGAAGAGATTTTTCCTTGAAAAAAGAACTCATGGAACTCAGCAAATTTTTTTCCTCGCTTAAAGATATCTCCCCCCCTCAAGTGATGCATCTACATCCGGTAACTCGGGTCATTGTCAATTTATAACGATTGAAAAAAAAATCATGTTCACATCAGCAGGGACGATTCGTCTAAATTTGATTTTCCGTCTACGTGATAGATTTCAATCCCCAAGGTATAACAATAGCGATACGTACCGCTTCCTCCACAAGGAAGCAAACAGAAGAATTAAACGAATCGTATTTCTTATTCAACGGGGCACGCACCCTGTCAAGGCCAGTAGTTCGATTCAAACGCAGTACGGCAATTTCAGGCTCATTGAAAAATTACACGTGCGATACAATGTGTACACGTAGAAGGGATTCGGAAATCGACCTCTTCCAACGAAAAGACTGAGTCAGTCAGTTTTAACTTTATCTTGAGCCCGACAGCCGTGTTGTCAATAACAAAAAAAATTAGGCCGGGAAAGCAACTTATAAAAAAAAACACACTCGCCAACAATCTCATCAATGCAGTTGACCCAAAAAAGATACGGTGCATTTTTAACGTCATTAAAATATGACACATATTATTCACGAACAAATTATTAAGGCGCGCATTATTAATGCGCTTTCATGAATTTGCACCAATTTATTATGCGGAAAAATAATTTAACAACACATTTTTGCGATATACTTTTCAAATATTTCCATAGGCTTCCTTCGAAAACTGCATGATTCAGATTTTTTACTTCGCTGAGATGCTCATCATATTCTTCGAATCTCTATGCCGTGCGAATTGCAACTGCATGCTGCACATTCATAACTGCGTACGATCGTTGCTCCAGCCATCTCGTATCCTTGGTTCGAAGCGTGACAACGAACTCGAACATTGAACGCTGCATGCCAACCTTCACTGATATTATTCACTCGAGGCCCCTGGCAAATTATGTAAAACGAGTTCATACTAAATCCACTTTGTATTGATGACAATGTGGACTTATAAAATTGTAGTTATAAATGATATAATAATTATTATATATACAGGGTGCTGGGCGCATGGACCGACACATTTTTTCGGGGGATTGGAGGGGTCATTTGCTCATTTCGTCACCCTTAGACCCTATGTCCTAAGTGTCACGGTAATTGACATATTATTTTTCGTTTTTCTTTATTACCCGAAATTTCGCCTTTAAGGGGCTATACCACTGTGAACGCTGAAAATTTTTGTGATTTTCGGGATGTTTTTTTAAGAAAAGTACTCAATTAAATGTTTCAGACAATTACGAATATATTTGGCTATATTTGACCTATATTACATCATTTTTTCATAGAAAAATATTGAGATCCAAGCTATTTATGCGCTGCCTTCGGAGGCGCCAAAAAAAAGTTCCTTCACTGCGGACATGATTCCAGCCGATTGAGTAGCACCGAACCGACATGAAACCGAAAAAGGAAAAAATGTCGTTAAACTGGAAGGTATTTCCAGTACTGTCCTGTTTCCTGGATTGTCGAAAAATAGAAAAATCTATAAAAATGGTGTAGTTATGAAAAAAAAAGTGTTTTTTTTGCCTATAAAATGGTCGTTTTTTCAATGCAAAATCGTCAATTTTCATCCAATCAAAAAAAAATATCCTACGTCATTGTAGAGTAAATATATTCAAGAGTACTGAGTTCAAATTTCAAGTCAATCGGATAATTGCTCTTTGAGTTACAATGTCAGCAAATTTGAAAAATCTCATTTCGTGAAAAACGCGTTTAAAGATTTAACTATCGATGTATGCAAGATAAAATGATTAGAGATACGGCCTTGAAATTTTTACAGGATATGCTTGAAAGTATAAACTGTCAAAAAAGGCCAAAAAAAAATCGATTCTTTTAAAGTGTCACCCTGGTATAGCCCCCTACATCGTTATAACTTTTTATTTGTGGTTGTAATAGCACGAAATAAGTTTTGTTGTATTCTGCAATGTATGTTTGTTATAAATGAATCATTCTTCGATACAATTGGTTTAAAGAAAATGACTCTTGGGCTTCCAGTCTTAAAAAAGTGTAAATGTATGAAAACTTTCAACTCTTAAATTCATGATTAAAAAACCTTACTCTCTTCATTTTGACGACAAAATGAATTATTTCTATGACATGTAACATACCGTTGGAAAGGGTATAAACTACAGAACTTTAAAAAAGCTAAGTTCAAAATAGCTTTTAGTTTTTCTTTAAATGAATTTAGAAGTGACATTTTTCATAAGTTTACGCATTTTTAAGACTTTGGAAGCTCATGAGTCATTTTCATGAAACCAACTGTATCAAATAATGATTTATTTACAATAAACATACATTGCAAAACACAACAAAAGTTATTTCGTGCTATTGCAACCGGAAACAAAAAGGTTATGACGATTTAAAGAGAAATTTCGGGTAATTAAAAAAAAATAGAAAAAAAAAACACATATCGTAATTACCGTGTCACTTAGGACATAGGGTCTAAGGGTGAAAAAAGTAGCAAATAAACCCCAATTCCCCAAACAAATGTGTCGG